>CATIWR010317585.1:0-23055 GCA_949677035.1 Omphalea diandra | reverse complement strand
GGGGAGTGGATGTAGGGATTGTTTTGCCCGAACCACTATAAAATCTTTGTCTCCTAGCAATTCTTTCTTCTTCTCTTAATCTTTAGTTTAAATTTTTAAACACCAATTCAACCCCCCTTCTTGGTGCCTAGGGACAACATAGAGCAATTAAAAAAAATAATGATTAATATTTGAGATAAACTAGCAATTTAAAGTAGTAGATAGTTAGGATTGTTTTCTCTTAATAAAAACTTATATGTAAAGTATATTAAATTTATTTTTTATAATAAAATGAGTAAAATAATATTTCAAGGCTGCGTATGACATATATTTCAAAAAAAAATTAATATTAACACTAATAGTTTTTTAATAAAAAAATCATATTAACAAGATTACAAAATTTAAAGATATTATATTTTTTCCTTATAAAAATCTGCTCCCCAAATTTTAGATAGTTAAAGTGCTAACTCGAAGAAACAAATAGATGTAGAATTACAACCTGAAGACTCGAATAAATGAAGATATTTGACTCATATCTCAGATTTTGTCTTCCAAGTGGTCTCACTATGAGAGTGATTATGCCACAAAACTTTGACCAAAACAATCTCCTTAGAACAAAATTTTCTAATTTAACAGTCTAGAATTTGCACTGGTTGTTCCTCATAAGACAAATCACCCCTAAAATGCATGGTCTAGGGATGCACACATGAGATGGGTCAGATATGTTCTTCCTCAACATGGAGACGTGGAAGACCTAATGTACATGCGAAAGTTAGATGAGAGAGCCAATCGGTAAGCCACCTCTCCAACTCTCTCAATAATGTCGAATAGTTCAACATAGTGAGGACTCAATTTTCATTTCTTTCCAAATCTCATGACTCATTTCATTGAAGAAACCCTAAAAAATATATGATTACCAATGGATAAATTCATTTATATACGCTTTGGGTTAGTGTAACTCTTCTATCGACTCTAAGCAGTTAAAAGTTTATCAAGGATCAAACAAACCTTATCTGATGTTTGTTGTATCAACTTTGGTCTAGTAAGTCATCTCACTCAAATCTCATCCCAACATATAGGTAATCTACACTTCTACCCATAAAGAGCCTTAAAAGGCACCATCTCAATATTAGCCTTGTAACTATTATTGTATGCAAACTCCACCAAAGGTAAATGATCATTCCAACTGCCACCAAAATCCATTACACAAGTGTGAAACACATGCTCTAAAGTTTGGATAGTTCTCTCGAATTATTCGTCAATTTGAAGGTGGAAAGCAATACTGAAATGTAACTGAGTCCCCAAAGTTTCTTGAAATTTCTTTTGGAATTAAGATGTAAATTGAGCACTACGATCAGACATAATAAAGACTGTCCCCATGAAGTTTAACAATCTCATCTAAATACAACGAAGCTAATCATAAGACAATATATGTAGTATTCACTGTCAAGAAATGAGCAAATTTTATCAGCCTATCAATAATCACCCATATAGAATCATAGTCTTCTCGAGTACATGGCAAACCAACAACGAAGTCCATGACAATTTTCTCCTACTTTCATTAAGGAATTTCCAATGATTTAAGCAAACTATAAGGTCTCTGATGATCTACCTTAACATGTTGGCAAGTTAGACAACTAGCCACAAACTGTGTAATATGCTTCTTCATCTTTATCAACTAATAGAACTCCTTTAAATTGTGGTACATCTTAGTCAAACCTAAATGCATAGAGTAAGTTGAGTTGTGTGCCTCCCTCAAAATTTCTTATAGCCTTCAACTCTAGGAACACACAATCTAGAACCATAATGAAGAACTTTATCCTCACCTATTATAAACCCCTTATTTTGCCCTGATGGACACCATTCACAATCTTATTCAAGCCTTGATCCTGATGTTGGTTAGCCTTAATCTTATATAGCAGGACAAATCTAACATGAAATTGAGCTAAGAAAACTCCAGATGAGATATCCAACTGTACTCTTGATCTGCCAGCTAATGCATCTCACTAATAAAGGCCTTTTAACAACAAATATATGAGCCAAACTACCAAAAGATTTTTTGCTCAAAGTATCTTCAAAGACATTAGCTTTCCTAGGGTGATATTGTATAGTGCAATAATAATCTTTAAGTAGCTCTACCCACCTCCTCTGCCTAAGGTTAAGATCTCGTTGATTAAAGATGTACTTGAGGCTCTTATGGTCTGCAATGATCTCACAAGTCTCACCATACAAATAATGTCTCTAAATCTTTAAGGTAATGACTACTGTCACCATCTCTAGATCATGAATGAGATAATTTTGCCCATGTCTCTTCAACTGGCATGAGGCATAAGCAATTACCCAATCATTTTGCATCAGAACACACCCTAAGCCAACCCTCAAGGCATCACAATACACTAGATAGCCACCAACCCTAGAAGGAAAAGCTAACACTAGTGTTGTATTTAAATAAGTCTTTAACTCCTCAAGACTCTATTCACAAGCCTCTGACCATTGAAACTTCACATTTTTCTATGTGAATTTAGTCAAAGGAGTAGTAATGCGAGAGAAATCTTTCACAAATAGCTTGTAATACCCTATTAAACCCAAGAAACTTTGAATCTCTATCATAGATGTTGGCCTTGGCTAATGGAGCACAGTTGCAACCTTCTTCTAATTAACACTCACCCTATCTTTAGATACTACATGTTTAAGGAAAGTCACACTTTCTGACAAAAACTCATACTTTGAGAACTTAACATATAACTAATGTTCTCGTAAAGTCTAAAAGATAAGTCTCAAATGGTGTTCATGCTCCTTCATACTCTTTAATTATACTAGAATATCATCGATGAACACATTACAAATTGGTCTAGGAAAGGCCTGAAGACCATATTCATAAGGTCCATAAAAGCAGCAAGGGCATTAGTTAGACCAAACAACATCATAAGAATTGCATAATGGCCATACTGTGTCTCGAAGGCAAATTAGGAATGTTCTCCTTCTTAATCTTTAACTGGTGATATCTAGAATGAAGATTGATTTTTGAGAAGTATTATGCACACTGAAGTTGGTTAAATAAATCATTAATGAGTGGAAATGGGTACTTGTTACACACTGAGACCTTGTTCAATTGCCTAAAGTTGATGCACAACCTCATAGAACCATCCTTCTTCTTCATAAACAACATTGAAACACCTCAAGGAGAAACACTCGGTTGAATATAACCCTTATCTAATAGATCCTACAATTGCTCCTCCAACTTCTTGAGACTCAGAAGGTACCATGTGATAAAGAGGCATGGATATAAGGTAAGTTCTAAGAATAAGATCAATATTGAATTCAATCTCTCACTTTAGAGGCAAACTTGATAAATCCTTAGGAAACACATTAACAAATTTCCTAACAACTGGAACTTGCTACAAGTTAACATCCTTTGCTTGAGCATCTTTGACATATGCAAGATAACCTTGACATTTCTTATGTAATATCCTCCTTGCACTGACTGTAGAAATAAGATTATATAGAGCATTACTATGTTCTCCCTTAAATTGAAACTCTACCTCACGAAGAATCCTAAAGGTCATAGTTTTGCTAAAGCAATCTAAAGAGGCATGATAAAAAGCTAACCAATCCATCCCTAGACATCTTTAGAATTACAAGGTCTACAACTGATTCTCTATCCCTAACTAGCACCACACAATCCTTATATATTAAATCAGTATTCATAATATCTCCCATAGGTGTTGTTATAAATAAAGGATAGTTTAAAAGAGTAGGAGACCTCCTAAACCTCATGAACAAATATAAAGAGACAAAAGCATGTGCGGAGTCAGGATCAAACAACACTCTAGTATCAAAACAACAAATAGGCAATGTGCCTGTAATGACTGCATTAAATGCTTAAACATCATGTTGGGTCATAGCAATAACTCTAACCTATCCTCTCACACTAGATGTCTGTCTCTAAGCCTAAGTAAATCCTCTGACACCACTCCTACCACCCTAACCATGACCACTAGAAACTCGACCTCTACCCCCATATTGTGAAATTGGTTGAGCCTAGATAATAGGTGCTATAAGTGTTGTTTGACCAAATCTCTATACTATCCCAATTGAAGGGCAATCCTTCTAGTGTTGTCTCATCTGTCCACATCCAAAGTAAGTTATTGTCACCCAATGACTTGGATGATCACCATGAGATTTACCATAGTGATGACATGTGGTACTAGAGAAATCGATGGTGCTCCGACTGTAGGGTGTAACACCTATATGAGATAACTATCTTCCTCTAGATTATTGAAACCTAGTCCCTCCTGATGCTTATACCTTGCCTGCCCTGATATGTATTCTATCCTTTACTAAAGCTAATACCTTTGTCGTATTGGTTATTCTGACCCTCACTCCAAGGTTGCTTATGTTGCTTATGAGTTTTGCGCTCATTATCAAACATCTCCATCTATCTAGCTCAATCAACAACATCCTCAAAGGTTAGAAGACATAAAAGCAGTAATATAATCAACTAGCTTATCTCGAAGTCCCTATTCAAATCTGTATGCCTTTCTCTGCTCATCAAGAATCAAATGCTTGTCAAAATGATCCAATTTAGTAGATTTCACCTCATATTTAACAACTATTATACCCTTATATTTCAGTGCCTCAAATTCTCTAGCCTTGGCATCTTGGATAGTTTTAGGAAGGAAATCATTTAAAAAGCGAGTGTGAAACTCTAGCCATAGAAGTGATCCCTCTGGTCTACCATTCTTTTTAGTCAAATACTAATCATAAGCAACTCCTTCAAGTTGATGTCTTACTAGAAGTACCATCATTAAACTCCTACAGCCCAAAACCTCATAACACCAATTTATACTATGAAGAAAGTTTATAAGATCTACAAAAGGGTCTCCCTAAAAAATTTATTTGGCTTGAGCTTTATAAAGTCATTGGTAAAACTAAACTTAGTTGCAGTTGTAGTAGGTGCAACAATAGTTTGTTGTTGATTATGTGTGATCAACCTGAAGATAGCCTCAACAACTCAATTTTCTCCCTATAATCTTACAACCAAGTCTGCTATAGTAAGTCTAGTGGAACTACGTGCCTCAATAGGAACAAGTTGATAAGAGGCTTCAATCGATTGAGATTGTGTAGTTGGTTCAACTAGTGATAGGAATTCTTTTGGTATATACTTTTAGGTTAGAAATTAAGAGTTTTTCTTATTTTTATAGTGTTTTTATTTTGGAATAAGTTAACTTTCTGTCTCTTTGATGTTTGCATATGAATGTCTTAAAAAGAAGTTAAATTGCAATTTTCAGTAGTGTTACATAGGCTATTGCATGACTTATGCATTGGACCATGTAGAGATACAGAGTTGACTAGTTAGCAGATCAAAATTGTATAAGAAGTTAAATGTGTGGGCTGTTGTATGACCTATGCATCAGGTCATGCAAGATGTCAGATCCAGTTTTTTTAAAATGCAAATTGCAAGCTACTTTTAAATGAGATTTGATATATTTGAATAGAGATACCTGGATAGAAAAAGAGCCAATTTTTAAGAGAGAAAAATGAATATATATCTACATTAAATAAAAAGAAGATTTTGTGAATATTAGAGGTGATCTTTCTTAGGGATTTCATTATTTTTGTTAGAAAGACTCTTCTTTTGAATATTCTTCTACTGAATTTAATGGATTTCTTCTTCTTTATTTTTTTTTCTTCAACTAAGGTGAACTAATTCTTCAATTCTAAGGATTAAGGTGAAAACCTACTATTTATTTCGTGAATCTATGAAATGATTTTTGCTTCAATTATGTTTGATGTCTTGATTTAATATGTTTGAGTTTAATTGATCTTATATGTATGAATGACCCCATATTTGCAATGTTTAAGATTCTAGATGATGGAGCGAGAGTGAGAGTCTAGGGTTAGTCCTAACATATTAAATTAGGAGATTGAGACCACGAGAGTAGGCTTGACTTCTAGAGATATTGAAGGATTATTCATGAAGTTTAATGTATTATTGTTGAATTTTATGACACATAAAGTAGACATAATTTCAGTAATAATACACTTAACTTTGCTTGAGAGAGATTATTGGGTAAATTAGAAAAATTCATCTTCAAGCACAACTCATTTATAATTGAAACAAAACTTTTGGTATAATTAAGAGATAGTATTATGGTGTACCTGAATTCCCTAGAAATCATTATCATAAGGGTTTTTTTAAATTAAATCTCAATTTTATTTAATTATTTTTATAATTTTAGTTTTTAGTTATTTTCTTCTTGATTATTCGATTGCTAGATAATAGGGAAATTAAGACATGATTGGTACTTGTGTGAAATAATTCTCGTAGGAATGATCTTTACTTATCATTATATTACTTGACCGATTTGTGCACTTGCAAGGGTTACACACACAACAAGTTTTTGGCATTATTGTTGCGGATTGATTTTTCATAATATTAATTTCACTTAAGATTTCTATCAATCTAGCGTTTAAATTATGCATCTTTAATTTTTATGCATTTAATTTAATTTTTTTTCTTTTGATAGGTGAAGCGTTTGGTGTATGCTTAACGTCACAATGGCCAAACAAGGAAGATAAAAAGCTTTACAAGATTTTGTTATGTTGCAGATCTAAGAGACTCATCGAGTATTATGAAACTTGGGATTACAACAAACAACTGTGAGATTAAATTGTTAATTATCTAGATGGTGCGACAAAACACATTTGGGGGTAAAGCTGTTGAGGATATGAATACTCATAATTCCAATTTCTTGGAAATATGCTCAACCTTCAAGATTAATGGGGCGACTGATGATGCAATCCAATTACAATTATTTCCTTTGTCTTTGAGAGATAAAGCTAAAAGGTGTTTGAATTCTATGACACTTAACTCATTTTCTACATGTAAGGAACTCTCACAAGCTTTTTTAGTGAAATAATTCCCATGGGGCAAAGCCGTACAATTCAGGCAAACGATTCTAAGCTTTCAATAAGAGTCGAGTGAGACATTATATGAAGCATGGGAGAAGTTTAGGAGTTACAAAGAAGGTACCCACATTATGGTTTGCCAGATTGGTTGATAGTCCAAACCTTTTACAATGGGCTTAACCATTCATTACATATTATTATAGATGCCACAATAAAAGATGCACTCATAAGAAAGTCAACCAATGAAGCTTATTTATTATTGAAAAAGATGAACTCAAACAACTACTAATGGGTAAGTGAAGGGAGATTAACAAGCGAGTTATAGGTATTCATGACATTGATACATATACTATGTTTAAT
Organism: Omphalea diandra; assembly: GCA_949677035.1. Classification (NCBI taxonomy): domain Eukaryota; kingdom Viridiplantae; phylum Streptophyta; class Magnoliopsida; order Malpighiales; family Euphorbiaceae; genus Omphalea; species Omphalea diandra. Next base: position 15,804 of record CATIWR010317585.1, on the reverse strand, counting down.
GCCAAAATGGGTGCTCTTGCAAATAAGATTAAAGGAGTGAGTGTGCATGTCATCACTACCCCACAATTGAATTGTGAATGGAGTGGAAGGGCACATATGGGAACCAGATGCCGAATGAAGAGTTCTTTTATTCAAAATTCAAGTGAGCAAGAGCAATATGTTTTCAACTTTAATAGGCAACCCCACAATCCTTATTCCAATGCCTACAATCTCGAGTGGAGGAATCATCCCAACTTTTCATGAAGTAATCAAGTTAACCAAGCCAAGCCTTTTCATCCTCTTGATTTTTTTTCAAAGGCTATAAGGTGAAATTTCCATAACTCAACTAACTTAACATGAATAGAAGCGAACATGGGATATGCAAAAGTTCTTGATTGAGAAGTTTGAGAAGGTGGAGACCAAGTTAGACAAGATTGTTAAGCTTAAATTGAAAGTGAACCAAATAGAGCAACATAACTGATACTTAGAGATACAAATTAGGCAATTAACTAACACTATCAATGAAAGAATGCAAGGTACATTGCCTAGCAAGACTGAAATTAACCCAAAAGAATAATGCAAGGCAATTACTTTGACGAGTGGCATAGAGATACCTGACCCTCCATGCAAAGACAAGGGTGAGAGTGAGAAAACAACCTAAAAAATGCCTAAAAACCCTAAAAATTTAGAAATATTAGTTCAAGAAAATGAGGAGGCAACCCTAAATTTCAGTCCAAATGAAAATGATAAGATAGAAGAAGTTACGAAGAAAGAAGAAAACAAGCCTACACTAGTAAAACTTTATGTTCCATCAATCCCTTTTCTTCAACGATTATAAAAACACAAGTTTGAGAAACAATCTGCTAAGTTCTTGGAGATTTTTAAGCAAATTCATGTGAATATTCCATTTGTTGAGATCTTAGCACAAATGCCAAAATATGAAAATTTTCACAAAAAGTTTTTGACTAACAAAAGAAAGTTTGAGGAATTTGAGACCTTAGCTCTCTCTAAGGAGCATAACGCCATAATTTAAAACAAGCTTCCACCAAAGCTTAAGGATCTAAGGAGTTTCTTTATTCCTTGCAAAATTTCTCGTTGCAAATTTGATAAAGCATTATGTGATTTAGGTACTAGTAAAAGTCTAATGCCTTTTTCTATTTGTAGGAAATTGAAGCTTGGTGAGATCCAACCAACTACTGTAACATTGTTTAGTGGATCACTCTATTAAATACCTAGTTGGAGTCGTGAAAAACATTCCTATACAAGTAAGGAAGTTCATTATACCAATATATTTCATTATGCTCGATATAGATACAAATGTGGACATGCCATTAATCCTTAGAAGACCATTCTTGGCAACCGTAGGAGCCATAAATGATGTGAAGAATGGTAAACTCACTCTAAATGTGATGGGAGAATCAATAGAGTTTAATGTCTTCAAAGTAACAAAATAACCTTCTTCCATTGAAGATTGCAATAGGATGGATGCAATTCATGAGCTAGTTTAAGGGGTTTCTCAAAATGAGCATCCTAAGGATCCATTCGAAACTTGTTGGATTTAAAGGGCATCACTATTACATGAGGACTATGAAAATGCAACCTAATTTTTAAAAGCAACTCTTCCATTTAAAGATTATAGGTTTGACAATTTAGGATAAGGTAAGACTCTTCCTCCCTATTCAATTGAAAAAAATTCTAATTCTAGAGCCAAAACCTTCTCCTATTCATTCAAGACATGTATTTCTTAGCGATGCTTATGAAAATGCTTGGATATATAAGGAGAAACCCAAGCTATGACATGCTAAGTTATTCATAAGCATTCTTTTGAAGAGGAACAGTAGATGTTATTGTTTAATTCTCATCTTAAAAGCTGAAATTTCGTGGATTTGGACCTTTCAAGGTGGTGCAAGTTTTTTTGCGTGGACTTTGGAATTGCAAGGAGATGATACTAAAACATTCAAAGTGAATGACCATCATTTGTAGCTTTTTTTTTTTATGATGCATTGCAAAATGGAGAAATTCTTCTCCTAAATTCACCTTTAAGCTGAGAATTTGCAAAAAAGTCGAGCTAATCACTTTAAATAGCGCTTATTGGGAGGCATCATTTGTAGCTTTTTTTTTTTTTTTATGATGCATTGCAAAATGGAGGAATTATTCTCCTAAAATCACCTTTAAGTTGAAAATTTGTGAAAAAGTCATGCCAATGACTTTAAAAAAGCGCTTATTGGGAGGCAGCCTAATGGTTTAGTTAGCTTCAATTATTTCATTATATATTTAAAGTTCTGCATGTTCATTTTTCTTTAAAATTTTAGTCATTGCAATGTTTAAGTTCTTAGAATTTTAGTAGTTTTTACTACTTAAATTCTTAGTTAGATTGCTATTTTTGTATTTAATTTGAGTTAATTTTGATTAATTATAGGTTATTTGAGCAATGATCATGGGCAACAACAACAGATGTGATTATAGAGGGTACAACACTTTGAAAGGTAAAAAATAGAGGAAAATACTAAAATTCAATTGCAGTCGTGTTGCATGGGTCATGCATCAGACCATGCAGACGTAAATGACATCACTTTAAATACTCATTTTGTTCTCCTCCTAACCCTAACAGACACAAACCCTAAATTTTATTCATAGCTTTCTCCTTCTTTCTCCCAACCTACTCACTTTCTCTTTCCTCTAAAAACCACCTAAATGTCATTATGTCCATCACTAAAAAGTTGTAAAAAGAAATCTAATCAAAATTTTTGGCTAGCTTCTTTTTGAAAAAAAAAAGTGTCACCATATAATGGAGAGTTTAGTTCAGATTGGCAACAACCTACAACCAGTTTTTTTTTTTTTTATATGAGATTCTTCTAGTAATAGTATCCACCAACAAACTAGTGACTTTTGATTTTTTTATTTAATTTTTTATTCTATTCTCTTTAATTTCTTCTTCTTATTCTTCTTCTATTTGAATATTTTATGTTTCAAATTATTGCATGTTTAGAATTGATTTTTTTAGTAATTTTATTATGAGATATTTTGTGTTTAATTGTTATAGGATTTGAATTAGTAATTTGTTTTTCTTTTTTGTGACGTTTGAATGTTTGAGTGCTTAAGTAATATGATATTTTGTTTATTAAAGTGTGTGTGTGTGTGTGTCTATATATATATATATATATAGTTTTAGATATTAATTATTTGAATTTTTTTAGCCATAAACTTCAGGACGAATAGTATAATGAGAAGTTTGACTTTGTAAGTTTGGCATCAGGTTCGAGCTAAGACAGACAATGAAAGCTCAAGTACTAGCAGATTTTATTGTTGAGCTAACAAGCGGGGAACAGAAGCTTAAGTGGGCTAAAAACAAAGAAGAATGGAAACTGTGTATAGATGGAGCCTTAAGTATAGAAGGAGCCGAAGTTAGGATAATTTTACGAAGACCAAATAAAATGACTATGAAATATGTTATCAGACTAAAATTTAAAACCACCAATAGTACAATAGATTATGAAGCCTTAATTATCGAGTTATAGCTTGTACAAGAAGTCCGAGTTCAACACCTTTTCATACATAGTGATTCATAGTTGGTGGTCCAGTAGATCCTTCGGCAATACCCTATCAAGGACCCCATAATGCTTAAGTATGCCAAGCATGCAAAACACCTTTTAGCAAATATAGAGATGAAAGAAAAGAGCTAGATATGAGAGCAAATCCCTTCAAAGCATAACGAAGAGGTAGATTACCTAGCTAAACTAGTAGCATCTCCTAAGTAACAATGTTTGAAGGAGTTCTGATGGAAGAAAGGTTTCAGGCCAACACCTTATAGATGTTGAACATAGCAGTCATAGCCGAAGAAGATAATTGGATGCGCCCACTTATTAGGTACTTAAAATATGGGCAACTCCCTGCCAACCCAAAAGATGCCCGAACCACCATCAGCAAAGCTGCTGACTACTCCGAAGAAGATGGAATCCTATACAAACGATCCTATACTCAGCCCTGGCTCAGGTGTGTCTCAATGGTAGATGAGAATTATGTACTTAGAGAAATTCATGAAGGCATTTATAGAGCCCATGAAGCGGCTAGTACCTTACCTTAAAAAATAGTTTTAGCTACATATTTTTAGCCCATAATGTTCAAGAATGATAAACAGCTTGTGCAAAAATATGATGCATACCAAAAACACGCATCCATCCATCGACAACCAACAACAAAGTAGCAACCCATTGTCTTGGAATGGCTTTTTTCCTAATGGGGAATAGACATTCTTGGGCCTTTTCCATAAGTGTTAGAGGAAATTTGTTATGGTAGCCACAAATCACTTCTCTTAATAGGTAGAGGCAAAAAAACTGGATACCATTACCTATAAAAAAATTCTTGATTTCTTCAAAAAGAACATGGATTATCAGTTTGGTATTCCCAAGATCTTGATCATAGATAATGGCAAGCAGTTTGATAACAAATAATTTCAGTCTTACTGTGTTAAGCTAAATATCGACCTTTAGTTCACCTCGGTGGCTCATCCAAAAATAAATGGGATGACTAAGGTAACTAACAGAATAATCTTATAGGGGATTAAGAAAAGACTAGATGATGTAGGAGGGGCCTGGACAGATAAACTCAACTATGTTCTTTAGACCTTCAAGACAACACCAAGAATAACAATGGGCTAAACACCCTTCTCATTAGTATATGAGATCGAGGCAGTGATCCCCGTGGAAATCGACACTCCCTCATACAGAGTCCTTCATTACAATCCCGAATAAAATGAAGAAGATTTTCACCTAAGCCTAGATCTTCTAACAGAAAGATGAGAAGATGTAGCCATTCGATCTGCAGCATATCAATAACGTGTGGCTCAATTTCACAATATAAGAGTCAAGAATCAAGCCCTAAAAGAAGGCAATTTGGTACTTCATAGAACAAATAAAACTTAAGGAGACGTAGGGGTAAGTAAGCTCAGTACTAACTAGGAAGGTCCATATAAAGTAATGAAGGTGATAGGCTCCATAAAATACAAATTGGAAACCATGGAAGGAAAGCATGTACCTTGCACATGGAACTTGAAAGCATTGGAAAAATACTTTATGTAAGCCACCTTAGTTGCCTCACTTCTATAAACTACTTGTCTTCTCCTCAATAAAAATGAAGCTACACGTAGACGTAGGAAAATTGTTGAACCACGTAAAAAATTTTTGTCTTGTGAATGACCCTTTACATTTTCTACACAACCACTTAACAAATATAACTCATGCACTGAGCTAATCTACCTAGTGCACTATCGAGCTAATTTGCCTCGAATAACTAAGGCAAAACACAATGAATTAATCTACCTCGTATAAAAATCAAGGTTATTATGTATTGAGCTAATCTACCTCATACAATAATCAAGTTTATCATCTACTGAGCTAATCTATCTTGTACATTAATCAAGTTTGTCATGTACTAAGCTAATCTACCTTATACATTAATCAAGTTTATCATGTACCAAGCTAATCTATTTTGTACATTAAACATATTTTATTATGCAACGAGCTAAACCACATTTTATATTACTTTTAAAAGATAAGATTCTCAAAAGGATGTATAGAATAAGCAAGCATTCAACAAAGAAAGGCATAATGAGAAAGAATAGGAGTCATTTAAAGGAAATCTTCATTAAACTTAGAAAAATTCTTTTTACAAAAAGAAGGCCCGAAATTACATGAAAAGAATTAGATTTATGCCTTGGGCTCTTATAGATCTTTTTCATCATCCTCTCCTAGTAAAACATCACCAATGTAATCAAAGTCTGAGTCTAGATGAGTTTTTGCTAAGGTACGCCTAATTTTCTCATTATATCCAAAATAAATAGAGGACATCTCTTTAAGAGTGAAAGCTTAAGCTGTAGCCTCTTTATCTTGCCAACTTTTCACATCTAGCTGAGCTCAGTATTTTATTCTTCTTCATCTCTTCCAACTTGGCCTCCTTCTTCTTCAACTCCCTCTCAAGGTTAGATAGCTCAATCACACGTGTCTTAAATTCTTCAGCTTTTCTTGGACCTTACTAAGCAAATTGCTAAAATGGTAACTTATTTTAGCATATCTTGGTGCTCCTTGGATAAGGCAACATAAGTATCCCAAGCCTTCATAAAAAATGTCTCCACCTCGAAAAATCTCCATATCTTTCTTTGAAGCCTTAAGTTGAATAGCTAAGATCGCCTTAGTCATCATGGCCTGAATAAAGAAAAGAGACAGACAACTTAGTATTTTCACAAACACTTAAAAAAATTTAAACACACATAGTGTTAATAAATACCTTAACGTTAAGCATTTGCCCCCGAGCTATCGATTCTTGGTTGGTAAGATGCTCAAATCACCTTTCATTACTAGGTACGAGGCAAATCCTACACAACATCTTACTAATAATATAATTGCTAGGTGAATAAGGATCATACTTGCCCTTCAAATAACCATAAGGATCAAGGCCTTGACTTTGATTTCTTAGAAGTGTAAAAAGCTCATTGTTTGATTTTGATTCCACTGACTCAACTTGGGTTCTCTTAGCCGCTGATGCCTTGATATGATTCAGTTCATCCACTATCTCTACTGATTGAGGAGAAGGAGGGGGAGTGGGCTTAGACACAACTCTAACAGCATCGTCAGTTCTAGGCGTAGAAGTATTGGCCTCGTCTAGTGAATGCTTTCTAACAACACTTTTCACTCGTACCTTGGGCAACTTGCCATTCCTTTGGGCAGCCTATGTAGCCCTTTGCCTCGCCATCTACAGATTTAAGGCCTTCATATCCATCTTTGCAAAATAAAGTATTAATATCCATTAGAACATAAGCAAGCCATCATGTCAACATAAGTGCATATACTAGATTGGATAAGAAGGTGTGTTTCTATTAATTTTATCAAATCAATAGGGTCCTCTACTAAAGCTCGAGATGGGTAACTCCTTCATTCTCATGCTCGGTATGAGTCAACATGCACTCCCAACTTTCATTACTCATCCATTAAGTTGGGAATCCTACCCCATCCTTACCGGTAATGATAAAAAAATTGTGTTTCCAACCCTTGATCGATGAGGGATAGTGAGTGAACATTCCAATGTAGGGTTTGGCTGACATATGCCAGTGATCCTCACCAACTCAGTCCTTGATAATAAACATATATCTCACCACACTAGCTGAAATAATGATCCTTTATCTCGAGCTAAAACACAAAGATCCACCAGCATTCTAATGTCATTTAGTGAGATTTGAGAAATAAGGAGGTTGTAATCCCTCAACACCTCATGAATAAACTCGAGCATAGGAAGCATACACTTGGCCTTCAAATTCTCCTCGTAGAGCATGAACTGATTTATGCCTAGCTAGGATGAGACCCTAACGGCTTGTGCAATAACATGAACATTAATTTTTCCAAGAGCTACTAAACTTTTCTCTTCTGTCTACTGGTTGTTTTTTAAAGAGCTCTCTCTTACAAATGAGACACCATATGAGCCTTTTACAGGGTTAGAAATAAAAAGAAAGCCATTTGTTTAAGTTTTCTTTTATTTTTGGTAAAGTGAGTTTTTGAGAGAATTTTTAACTAATCTTGAGTTAATAAGTGTAGGCTTTCTTATGCACTAAATTATATTTGCTACCTATTTTAGAGGTTTAGACACTTAATAGGGTTCAATCATTTATTAAGTGTTAAAGATTGGTGAGCTTTTAAAAGTATGAAAGAATGGGCTTTTCTTTATTCATCCTTATAAAAAGAGAGTTGTAAGGTCCATCCTGAGCTTGTAAAAGGATAGGTACTATCTCAACCTGTAAAATATAGTTAACGGCCTAAGTGGATGCTTAGGGAATATATGTAGGCTCAACTAGCTAAACAACTATAAATCCTTCTGTTAAATTTTCTCTTTTCCTTTTTACTTTTTTGTAATTTTATAAGCAACTAATTCACCCTCTCTCTTAGGTTACCATCCTCACATAGTTTAATAAGTGATATCAAATCCTCGTCTTGTTTTTCAACTTAAGTGCATGGTAGCCCAAAATGAGCATGGACTCAAAGGTCAATCAATTGCGAGACTTCCATTTTTTAATGGGGATAGACTACCAATATTGAAAGAGTATAATATACTAATTTTTAAGATTAGAATCCAATTAACTATGGAGAATCATTGAGAAAGGTCCATACATTCCCATGAAGACACTTGCTAATGAAACACAAGTTAAGAACAATATTGATGAAATGTTTAATAAGAAAAAGAATCAAGTGGCCAACAATGACAAGGTTATCTCTATGTTCTTTTATGCCTTGAGTAGAAGTGAATACAACAAGGTAAATATAAAGACAACTACCAAAAAAATCTGAAAAGCCATAGAGATACACATTAGAGTATGACCAAGTGAAAAAGAATAGGATGAAGACCTTTATCTTCTAATATAAGACCTTTTTGATAAAGCCAAAGGGAAAATTAACGAAATGTATGATTCTCAAAATAGTTAGGGAAATGAAGATTTTTTATGAAAACTTTCACGAATAAAGTGGTATTACTAAAATAATGGCTTGGTAAGGTGACTTCTCTCAAAGATTTAAAGGACATAAAGACCATGCTTTTGGATAAGCTATTGAAAAATCCTATTGATTCTAAGATAACTTTTAATATGGAAACACCATCTAAATAAGAGGAAGTTAGTAAGAAGAGGATAGGAATTGCACTCAAGTCTTCATTCAAGCTTTAATAATGAAGACTTGGATAAGGGGGAGGTGGCTTTCATGACTAATCGATTTCAAAAGATGCTTAGGAGCTTTCCTCAAAGAAAAAGGGAATAATAAGCAAGAACAAACTTGATTAAGTGGAATGTTATGGGTATAGGAAACTTGGTCATATAAAGGCTAATTGGCCAAAGGCCAAATTTGATAAGAAACAAAAGAAGAAGAAAGCATACAAAGCTACTTGAGATGAATTAAACTCCTTTAATTCAAGTCAATCTAAAAAAGAGTTAAGAAAGGCTATGAGATAAAGAGCTAACCTTTATTTCATGGCCATTGAGGATAGCTTTCCAAATAAGGTATGTCTTAATGCTTTTAATAATGATATAGATAATGATGATCAAGAGCTTAAGAGTATGTTTACTTTTAAAAACCTTGTGGAAGCATTAAAATCCACTAATAATAATTTGGATAAAAGTTCTTGATAGAAATAAAGTTTAAAAACATAATTAATGGAACTAAAAAGAAAATTTGAACTATTAAAGGGAAAATGAGGCTTTGATAAATGAGAAAATTTTTTATGAAACTCTTTCTTTTCAAAATGAGAATCTCAAAAATGTAGTTTTAAACTTAATGGACTCTCTTGCCTCTTTTATTAAAGGAAAAGAAAAACCTGATTAAGTTTAGGCTTATCAAAGACTTCATGAGATAAATATGGTTTAGACTTTAATTATTGAGAGGCCTCTATCTCTAAGCCTAAATTTGTGAAAACCTTTTCAAAGGTTAGAACTTTTTCTCCTTTATTTATTAACACATACATGCATAACGCTAAATGCTCACATTTACATGGACAAAGGCCTAAGGCAAATCATGCCTTCATCTACTAGTCTCAAAGACCTAGGCCTAATAGAAACGCACATGTCCTGCACTTTCTAGGTCATAAGTAAATAAGAAGACATCTTATGATTATTCCACCAAAGACTTGAAAGAACATTCCATTAACAATGCTTTTATTGTTGTAGTTTTGGCAATAAGTCATACTTTTGTTATGCAAGGTTGAATGATGAAAATATGTATGTTCTAATCCTCATAAATCTAAGAAGAAATTGGTACCAAAGAAAAATGCTTAATTCGTAAGTTAAAAACTCCTTCATTAAGTGCTCAAAATAAAGAATCTAAAGATGAAGGAAGATTTATAAGATTAGAGGGATATTTAGCTTTTAGATGTTAAGTGCATCAAATTCATAATGCATCCTTTATCCCTCTTTTTGCTTTTAATTTGATATATATATATATATATATATGTTTAAATTTAGGGAGAGTTGTTATGCATGCTTTATTTGATATCTAACTCTTAGCATATGCAATGTTTTTTGTTTTATTGTTTTGTTTTTCTATTTGATTCTTTGTCCTTAACATGCGATATCATATTTTCTTGGTGACTCGAAGATTATACTTGATTTAGGTAAATTTTGTTTAACAAGTAGTATTAGACCTAGCTTTTGAAAAGACTTGTATTTAATTAGATGCCATAATTCTTTAAAATGAAAGCAAAATACTATTTTAAAAAATGTTTGATTCTTTTTTATGTTTGATCTTTGATGTTTGCCACTTTTTGTCATGATGACAAAAAAGAGAGAAGTTTTTAATATTTGATAAAATATTTTCATGTGTTTTATTTTGTTTATGTTATTAAAGTATCTTAGTTTTATCATCATTCAAACGATGAAAGAATGTTGACCATGTGACCCTAAAATTGATAAAGCCTTTGCCTTAATCATATATTTGAATGATGTTTTGAATGATAATAAAATCTTGAGAAGTTCTAAACTTTCATCAAGTGCTTTTGCTTATAGGCTTTAACTTGACATAAGGGTATTATTGGCATTTAAAGGACAATGCTTTGAAACATATGTCCAAAGAAGAGTCAAATCTTTAAGCACCTACCTATAAAAAGCCCTAAAGACTTTAAAAGATATTGATCCCCTTAGATGCTTTTAAAGATGGAGGCAAAACACTTAAAGAGGATGACAAGCCTAATATGAGGAGGTTTTTTTAAAGATGGAGGCAAAGTATCCAAGAAGAAGGAAAGCCATGAACTACTCAAAGAATGGTGGAATAACTTATGCAAGAAGTGAATAGCCTAATGAATAATCCTGTGCACAAAATGAATAGGACTATGCATAGTTGAAATACCTATTCAAAAAAAAAAATGGAATAACCATTCAAAAAGGAAAAGAGCCATTAAAGAAAAATGGACCTTGCTGAATGGCTTAAGATACTTGTGAATGGCCTAAATGAACGATTTTATTCAATATGAAGAAAAATAGATAATTTCAAATAAAAAGGGTGAAATGACCTAACTTACCTTGGAATACCCTAAGTAACCATCCTGTTCAACAAAAATAAAATTGAAGAAAATCAAGCAAAGAACTTGAATAACCCAACAGCTAGAGAACAACCTAAGGGAGAGATGAGAACAAGTTAGCAATGGTCATGTGAATGACTCGTGCAACAATATGAATAACATGTTTACTATATAATGGCTAATTTTTTCAAAAACTTTCAAACTTGTCTATTATGTTTAATAGCTAGTTTTTGAAGAGCTTTATTGATCAAGGTGAAGATGGACTAAAAATTAAGAAGTGAAAGGAGAAGGAAAAATCAAACATAAAGATTAATAATGGTTCAACCAAGTTTGCCTACATCCACTCCCTAAGCTAAACTTAGGCCTATCATATCTTTTTATTGGATCAAGATACAATCTTTTCTTTTGTAGGTTAAGAAAGAATCTTTATAATTCTCTCTTTTGATGAAAGTAGAAGAGAGACAATCCAATGCTTAGTATTTTTGAAAAGCATAATACTAACCTTTACCACTTTGCAACGAACTGAACTTTACCCAAGTAGCAAATACACTTTACTACTCAAAGAAAACGTACTCTCACTAGTTTGAAGTTAGTTACAAAATTGTATAAAAGGCTTTCATTACCCAAAATACAAAAAACAACACTAATAGATGGTTTGCATGCTTAAAGAATATTCTATAAAACTTTCATCAACTTCTTGGACTTTAAATGAGAGTCTATTTATAAGAAATTCCTAAAAACTAGTTAGTAGAAACAAGTTGGCAAGTTTAGTATGCTTTTGAATAAGTAATCGTTACTTCTTTTCACGATTGTTATTTTTATCCCATGGTCATTAAGCTCCTAAAAAGTCTTTCCAATGATTGTTGAATATTAACAATGCCTATTGAATTAATCTTCCAATACTAGTTGGAGTTATGCCACGACGGTGTTGATATCCAAAATCAGACAAAATAGTTAAGGTGCCTCTTTTATATATATATATATATATATATATATATATAGTTTGAGGGCATTTAAGTAATTTTGTGATAAAGACAGTTATTGAGTAATTAATATTAATGAACTATTTCAATCATTTATTTGAGAAAATAATTATTAAAATTTATTATTAAAATTATAATTTATTGATTGATTAATTGATTTTTTGGGTCAAAATATTATTTAACTTGAAGATTAAATCAATTTAATAATTAAATAAACTGTAAAGACTAGAATGTAATCTAACTAGGTTAACTTATATATATAAATACATCATGTTATTGTGCAGGAAATTTTAGAGGTGGAGCCGCACCATCCAAAATAGAAAAAGAAAATAAAGTAAGAGGGAGGAAGGGAGAGAAAGGAAAAAAATAAGGAGAAAAAAAAAATTGTGTGGCTTATACATGGACATTTTTTTGAAGTTTTTCATCAATTCATGGGATTTTCTTTGGAGGTACATTCATTTAATTTATATTCTTATTTATTATATATCATCTCAGATTATTATAGTTTAATTTTGATCAATTAAAATTAAGTGAATCAATTAATTTGATTGTGGATAATTTGAGAATTTCAATTAGGTTCTTACTCAAATTTAAATTGGGGATTTTTCATAGGAGTTTAATTGAGGTATAAATATTAATTCTAGATATGTAACTTTAATATATGATAGTGATTTGATAATTTATAAGAGCAATAATAAAATAATCGAGTGGTTTATATAAATATATTTGATTATAGGAGTCTTTTAGGATTGTAGATTTTAGTAATAAGTTAAAAGTTTCATATCTAGAGTTACAGAAATTATTCACTATTGATCTTTTTTATATGTTGAGTCTTTGAATGTCTAGTTTTATGATTTAAAATTTGAGGTTGATCTAATAGTGAAAATGTACTTATAGAGGTATTTTTATAGATTATTTAATTATAGACCTATGCAATATGACTCTATAAAATAATTATTTTAAAATAGTAAATGATATTATTTTAATCTCAAATTTTATATGAAATGTTTTAAATCTGTCTAGTATGGCATATAAAATTTTTATAATTTTTGGAGATTTACTATATCACTTTAAGGATTCTTTATAGTTATTATACAGTGAAAGTTATTATGCAGAATAGCTCACTTAAGGATTTAATTTAAAATAGTAAATAGTGTCAATTTAATCTCAAATTTTATGTAAAATGTCTTTAACATGTTTATGATGATATCTAAGTATTAAATATATTAGTTTAAGATCAACATATATTTACTATCTAGTAAAGGCTATCAAGTAAGATAACCTATTTGAGATTATAATTAAAATAGTGAATGATTTTATTTGGATATGAAATTTTACATGAAGTATGTAAGATATATTTAGAGTGATAAACAATTTTTAGAATGTTATCTTGATGGAATTTATATGATGTTGAGTATGGACTAATAATTGGGACAACTTATAGTATTGAATATATGAATGACAAATATTATTGGATTAAATTTAGAGGTTTATTGATAATTATTTTTAGTTATTTTTAATTTCTATTTGAGTTATTTGAATTTAGATTTAAGCTATTTTAGAGGTGTTATAATGAGATATTTTGGTGGTTAATAAGTTAAGGAATAAAACTATAACTTAAAATATTAGATTACAAATTATAAATGAAATATTTTAGTTCATTAGAAATCATAAATATATTCATATTTTTATAGTTAGAATTACAATTTTAACTAAATTTTTTATATTAATTATATGTTCTTAAATATAATCATATGATGATATAGGTGGTGCTATCAGTGATGAACCAACTTAAGTGAGTTTCGCATTGGTGCTTGTGTTCAGGTGAGAGATTACATCAGTATACTTAAATTAAAAATAAATGATTGACTATGTAATTAGATTTATATGCACATTTGCTTAGGTGTCTAGAAATCGAGGAATAATTGCATATATTATATTTGTATATTTGTACTCAATGTATTTATTGAAAATTTTTGTTTTATGTAATGTGATAGTTGTTATGTTTTGTGTTGGTGAAAGACAAGGACTTGAACTCCCATGGTGCACTTGGATTATAAGTGCATGTATGTATGGATATAGGTGTGTGGAGAATAATTTGGTGTATATCCCATAGTGACCTCAATTGTATATGTATATGTTGGCTATCAAGTCTTATGTGTTATATGTTGACTGCAAAGCCCTATGTATTATATGTTAGCTATCAAGTCCTATATATTATTTATTGGCTACAAAACCCTATATGAATTACTTGATTGGTTCTATCTTAGTCTTCTCTATATATATGATTTTGTGAATTTATTTGTACTTGTAAGTGATTTATAATATTTACTTGAACTTGATTATGTGAAGCATTCATGCTGTTGTTTGTTTATTTACTATTTTATATAAACTTCATAAGAAGTTAGGACGTTCGTTGCTTAGTATAATATCTCACTGAGTTGTGGTTATGATCACTTCTTCACAACTCAGTTTTGCAAGTCTTATTCAATATCAAGCGAGACTACTTATTTCTCCAAGCTAAACTATTAATGTTTTTTAAACATATTTTGTTTGAGGATTTTTTATGATTAGATTTATTTTATTATATTTAGTAGATGATCCTTATAGATTTTGAGTATAATTTATTTATTTAAAACATATGAATTTGGTATGTTGCATAGTAATTAATATATTATATTTAACAAGTTATCATTTATACATTGAAAATATTTTAGAATACTTTTTTTTATTATTGTATTTTACTTTTGCTTACTTAAAAATTTATATTTTTCTTAATTTAGATATACATGTAACTTAGTGAGGTTTAAGTCATGGTCTTAGCTTCACGTTCGTCATGAGCCTGGGATTTGGAGTGTAACATGAAGGTTTCTTTTCTAGTTATTGGACTTCTCCTATGTCTATTGAACACTTTTACTATCATTGTTTTTTCCTTTATGATTGTCGAGTCACCTCCAAAATAGGTAGTCAAGTTAAGATTACTTCCTGAAGATTTTTTTATGAAATGTCTATTGAATTTCTTCCACGCCTGTTGGTGTGCTTTCCACTATCATTAGAGCCTTCAATCTCCTCTTTCTTTTTTTTTTTTTTTTTTTAATTTCTATCATGCACTAAAAAGCTTTTAGCATGCTCAAACTCTATTGTCTTGAGATGCATTGCCTCCTTTTTTAAAGTCATATTAAGGGTTCAAATAAATACCTTGATACTTTTAGTAGACAAATCTTTCACTCTTAAAAATAGTTAAGTCCTTACAAAACAAAATACTCAAATACAAAAGAAAAAAACTTCCTAAACTTTCGTTATCATTCATAATATATAATTCAAACATATTATTAAAATAAAAGTCTTATCAACTTAACAAGCTCTCCTATAAAATATGCCACCATGTGAACCTTTATAAGGTAGAAACCAAGAGAAAGTCATTGCATTAGTTTGAGCATTAATTTCTTTTTCTTTTTTTTTTCATTTTGGGTAGAGTGAGCTTTTGAGAGAATTTGTAACTAACCTTGAGTTAATGAGTGTAGTCTTTCTTGTGCATTAGATTGTATTTGCTACCTATTTTAAAGCTTTAGACACCATTAAGGTTCAATCTTTTATTAAGTGATAAATGTTAGTATTGAGCATTCAAAAGTACCAAGAGTTGAGTTTCTCTCTCTCTCTCTCTCTCTCTCTCTCTCTCTATTTATATATATATATATATATATATATATATATATATATATATATATATATAGAGAGAGAGAGAGAGAGAGAGAGAGAGAGAGAGAGAGAGAGACTCAACTCTTGGTACTTTTGAATGCTC
>CATIWR010317530.1:0-65364 GCA_949677035.1 Omphalea diandra | reverse complement strand
TCAAAATATAAAAAAATTATTAATAAAAATATATCAATTTTATAAATAATAATATACTTATTCATTTTTTACAAAATATTATATATATAAATAATTTTTATTTTAAATGAAGTCATTATAAATAATATATAGTTTCAAATTTTCTATACACTAAATATTTACATCACCGTATATTTTGTTATCTGTTTCCCTATGGGAAGGTGACCCATAATTTTATAATGACTGATCTCCGTATTATAACAACTACATGTCACTATCACAGTTACCCAGAGCAGATCTAGATGCAATACAGAATACAAATGGAAGCAGGCAGGCATCTCGTCATTAATTAGATTGGTAGGAACAAACAATTATAACAAAACTTTGTCCACCGTCATCGAATTGAAGTAAGTTTATGGATGCAATACGTGTGTATATTATGTAGTAATTAAGGTCGATTGGGAAGGAGTTACCTACCTGCAACTCAGTGGTGACAGGGTACTCATCCATGTCAACATAATTCTTATTGATAGCAGCCATAATGAGCTTATCACACTCAGGTTCCATCCAAGTGGTCACAAAGGATGCCAGGTTAAGCCTAGGGTTCCCGTCCAACATAAGCTCATCATTGATGATCTGGTAAGCTGCCTCCTTAGGGATCGAATTTTCCGGCATCTTGAACCTGCCATCATCACCGTTGAATATATGATACTTTGATCGAGAAATACACAGTGATTCGACTGGTTAATTACCTTGGAAGTGAGGCTCGGACGTAGCGGGAAGCGAAGGTAGGGTGGATGGAATCATCGGATTTCGATGTTGCCTGCGACAGAACCATGGTTGAGATAAAAAGAGAGAAGAGACCTGAGAGAGAGAGAGAGAGAGAGACGGTGGGAAAGAACTGGGCGAGGAGAGAGAATAAAGGGCTAGTGTGGAGATAATACGGTATCTATTATTTAAAATTAAAAAAAAAAGTTATTGCCAAATATATATATATATATATATAGCGATGAGCATATCCTAACTAATTAATTATCGATCCAGTAATTTTTTTAATTTAATTAAACTTGATTTAAATTTTTAAAAATAAAAATAATTATAATTGATTCAATTTTTAAAGAGACTATTTTAATTAAATCAAATTAAATTAAAATGAGAATATTTATTATTAAAATATTTAAATACAGGATAACATCCAATTTTTGAAGATATTTTATATTATGTAATTAATTCAGAGTAAAAATAAATTATTTTCACTAGTATTTATGTAATATATGAATATGTTTTTAAAATAAATACTTTAAAATATAAAAAAAATTATATTTTAATCTAAAATTTTAAAAAAACTAAAAATAAATCACATAAACTAAAATAATTTAATTGAACCTTAAAGTTTAATTTAGTTCGATTTAATTTTTTTAAGATTTTAATTTTTAACTTTTTTATTTAACTACTAGATGATTTTGATCCATTGGTTACTATTGATGTGGTGTCAGGGATGGAAGAAGCAACAGTCAACAGTATTATGAAGGTTGGGGAAGTTGCTTGGGATACTGATGTCATTGAGGATTCGTCCAATGGGAGAGATAAGGTCTTGATCTACAAAATGTCACTTACCTCACGTAACAAGGAAGGTAAACTTTTTTGGGGTTTTGACGGGAAAGGAACCTACTCTATAAAGAATGCTTATATAGAAAGCTAACAGCAGCGAGGAAAATTCTTCCAGTGTTTGGCGAGGTTTAGGGGCTCAGAAAATCTCTTCTAAAGTTAGGAATGTGGTGTGGATAGCTTGCAGAAATTGTGGCCCAACAAAGAATCTACTACTATAGAAACGTGTTTATGTCAATCCTATTTGTAACTCAACCATGGAGTCCATCTTACACATTTTTTGTGCAATGTCAATTTGCAAAAGAGTGCTGGATTTTCTCTTTTATTGGTTTATATGAAGGTGAATTGGACTCCTTTGCGGACTGGTTAACGGATGTTTTTGAATGATTTATTCATAAGATGCACAAAATGTCTGTATAATTGTTTAGTGCTTATGGCGAAATCATAGCGAAATGGTTTTGAACAATAAAAAGCAGTCTGTTATTCAGGTGCTGAATCTAGCTAGCTCATTTTTTTTCTTTTCAATGGCAATTATCACAGGTAGTTCTTAATGGAGATTAGCTGCCTTTTACAAGTGAAGGACTTAATGTGTTGGCCAAGGCCAGCTTGTGGATGATTGAGATGCAACATTGTTTTCACCATAAGATAAGAATGGATTATGGTTGGATTGTCAGAGATGAGTCTGGGGTGATGAAGTTGGCTAACAGTGGTATAATTAAGGGTAGTATGGATCTTGGTGTAGCTGAGACTCTTAATTTTGGAGGTCTTAATTGATTGAAAGCTCATTCTTATTCAAGAGTGGTTGTTGACTCTGATGTGTTGGTCATGGTCTAGACGCTAAAGAATGGATCATCTGATGCTAATTATTTAGGTTTGATTCTTGACGAATGTAATATAATTTTTATTTAGAATAAATCTTAAATTAATAAAATATAGTTAAAATCATGATTTAAAATAAATCCATAATGCATTAAAATAATGTTTTTAAAATATTTATTTAAAATTAGCATAGTATTAATTTAAGTTATAACGTTATTATAGTAATTTTATCTAAATTTTTTAATTAAAATGAATTATCTCAAAATTTTATGATTTAATAAATTTGATTTTTTCATTAAATTATTTTTTAAATAAAAATTTTAATTTAAAGGTATAAATTTTAAATAAGCATATTAAAATATATTTAATTTTATTATTTTTTATTGAAATCCCGAATTTCTAAATGAGAATTAAGATAATTCTTTCTAGAAGAGAGACAAAGTAAAAAACCCATCAGGCAGAGAAATACAGCAGTGTTGATGAAAATTAATACATATGGAATATATTTAATGCACATAAGAAAATTTTTTATTAAAAAAATTTATAGGAGAGGGGCCGTGTGGGTGGGTCTGTCATTTTGAAGGACAGGGCGGGACAAGATTGTGAAGAATTAAAAGTTTTATATATATATATATATATATATATAAAATAAATTTGGAGGGCCCACTTGGGCCGTCGATCCGGTCCACCGCTGGCGACGAGCAACTGGTGAACGTGTGAAAAATCGTCTCAAAAAAAAAAAAGAAGTTAATGTGTGAAAAAGAGGGAAGAAAAGAAAGTAGGACAGTGGGAAGAAATAAAATGGAAAAAGACTGAAATAGAGAGGAAAATGGA
The DNA here is from genome assembly GCA_949677035.1 of Omphalea diandra. NCBI lineage: Eukaryota > Viridiplantae > Streptophyta > Magnoliopsida > Malpighiales > Euphorbiaceae > Omphalea > Omphalea diandra. The sequence continues at coordinate 62,124 of CATIWR010317530.1, read as the reverse complement.
CCCCACACGGGTCAAATATATTAAAATTTTTTATTAGTTATTTATAATAATTTTATTAAAAATAAAAATTATCTAAACTAATAAATAATTATACATTCTAATAAAATTATTATTTAAATATTTAAAATTATATTAATTATGTTATCATAATATATGCAGTGTCCATCATGATATTCATATTTTTTTAATAATTATCAATGAATCATAAATTTTTCAAAATTTCTTATTTATTTAAATGATAAATTAGATAATTAATTTAGAGATAAATTAATAGAGTTTTGTAACTTCACAATATTAAATATATTTTAATATTATTAAACTAAAATTTATTATTCTTTATTAAAATGAGGATTTCATTAATATTAGAAACATTTGAACTTAAATTTAATTTTTAAATGATTTTGCCTTTAATACTAAAGCAAAATATTTGTTTCTCTTTTATTGATTATTTTTGGTATATTAAGAATATTACATTGATATATGTAGTCAACTAAATATTTAATCAATTTATTCATAAAAAAATATATAAAATAATACTAATTATATAATTATAGACGTAAAACATAAAATAATAATTTAAAGTTAAACTCTAACTTGTAATTTAATTATGTTTCAAACATTAATCCCATCATGTATAATAATTCAATTCAAATATTACATAATATATATTTATGAATAAGTAAAAATATAATTAATTCAAGTTTGTCTATTTTTATTTAACAATTAAATAATATAAACTTTAAATATATAAACAAATTTATAATAATAACATTAAATATTTGAATAAATATAGAAAAAAAAAAAAAGTAAGGGGGCAGTGGCGCAATTTCCCCACGTTTGATTCCTCCCTGCCGGACATTGTTTTTTTTTTGTTTTCTATATATAGAAATGGGTTGTATTAATGTCTGTGTACATATGTTGACAAAAAAACTTGGTGTATATATATATATATATATATATATGCACTTAATAATATTTTTATGCAATTTTATTATAATGAAAGAATTTTTAACATAATATATCAATGAAAGAGTAAATTTTTCTTTAATTTGGCTATATATTGACTAGATTAAATGGGTTGTATTAAAATCATTGTACATATGCTGATAAAAAATCTAGTTAATAAATAAAGAACAATTGTAAAGGATTCCTAAGGGTGATACTTCAAGATTCTTTTGAGTTTAAACTCCATCATTGGTGGAAATCCCTTATTATAAAATTTATCCCTTTCTTTACTAACAACTAATTATTAATTTCTAGTGGTTCCACTAGCAATACTAATCATGTCACACGTCCAAAAAAATAATAATAAAGTGCGATTATTGTTGCTACATTTAATTTTTATAATTTAAATAATAATATTAAATTATGGATTCAATGATTTTTTGTGTAAAAAAAAATCAATGATTTTAATATTTTAGTTGAAATATGTACAACAAAATGAGGGCTTTCCAAAGTGAAATGGAATAAAACGTAAGCGAGAATGGGAATCTCACTTATTACCACACTCCACGTGCTGTCATGTCACGATATTACAGTACATCCAGTCATCTCCAAGTGTGCCGACCTCATTAGATTTCATTTTTTCTTGCCTTAAATTATTAATGGATTAAGCCATCCTTCTTTCAATTCCTGACATCTCTACCTTCTCATCTTTTTGCAAACCTGTCGCGTACCAACAAAACATCCTACAATGCTTGTCAGGCATGCCGACGGGGTAGGGTCAGGGCTCTCTCACATCGCTCACCCCACCTCACGGATGAGAAAAAAATTTTTGTGCTTGATTAATCATTACCCTAAGAATATTTAATTAAATATAATTTATTTAATTAATTATATCAAAATTTTTAATTATAATACTGACATATTTATAAAAGCAAATTACATAATATAATTTGTATAAATTATTTTAACTAAAAAATATTTAAAAATATACACATTTAATCTAAAAATATATAAAAATTAAAAAATTTTTAATTTTTAATTAAAAATATGTATGTATTGAGAAAATAAAATTAAATATTAAAAATTTAAACAAATATAAAATTAAATTCAAAATTTCTTTTATATAAAAATATATTTATTGTTTAAATATGTATATTTGTGTAGTATATTATATATTAATCTATTAACCCGATTATATAATCATATTTAATAATATATTATTACAAGTTAAAAATGTCAATCTATTTAAATCAATTTTTTTATTGTGTTGCAAGTGACATTGACTTATTTTATGAGCTGAATATATTTTTATCAAATCTAAACTCGTTTAGCTACTTGTCAGATCGTGTTGTTTAATTAGATTGTGTAAAAAATTATAAGCCCTACAAAATAAAAAGAAAATTTTATTTTTCTTCTTTATTTTCTCTCTCAAAATTTGAATAAAAAAGAGAAAAAAAATTATTTAAAAAGTAAAATATGGAATGAAAGAAAATTATTATTTCATATATTTCTTATTTTGTCCTTTATTTAAGAAATAAATAATATCTACTTACTAATTTTTTTTAAAAAAAATTTACTTCTTTAATTTTATAAATCTAACTTCAAATAATCCATTCACCATTTTGTCATCTTGCAAATGAATCTTGAAAGGATAAGGGAAAAAATTTATAGGATGTTGAGCGATGAAGAAATTGATAAGATATTTATTTTGTTGTTCTATGGGTATTTTTTTTGTTTATAATTGTATGGGGTAAACGGTGTTTTAAAGAATGGATCATGGGTAGAATTATAAATTTATAAAAATACGTTCATTTGTCTCTATTTTAAAGAAAAAATAAAAAAATAAAATTATTTTTTTTCTCTTGTATGTTTTTTATTTCTTCTCAAACAAAGAAAAATTTCCCCTAGCACATGGTAAGGGAATCCGTCTTTCAAATCCTCGCGTTACATGTACCTTCCATATTATAAAGTAGAAAACAGTCGCGTATTAACAAATATCCTTCAATATTACAATTTAATTAATTTACACTATTTTAAAATTTTCAATGATTTAGGAATTATCTATTATAATAATTAAAATAAAATAAAGTGTTTAAATGCCATAAATTAGCTAATTAATTAACAATCTTTAAAGGACTAAAAAAGGATAATTCGCACCCTGAAGTTTGCAAATAATGGTTCTTTCATAAATTTTTAACACTTTTTTATAAATTAGTTACATATTCTTCACTCATATAATAAAATTTATTATCTATAAAATTAGTCTTATTCAAAAATTTAGTCAAAATTATAAATTTACTATGTTATTTTAATTCATTTTAATTTAAATTATTTTATTCCTTTAATGGTAATAACTTTAAATAAAAATATATTTTATATTATTAAATTATTTTCGCTTAAATTAATTTAATTGTCTTTCAAACGTATTATTTTTTTTCCAAAGTGCTATATATTTTAAAGGAGAAAAATTAAAGTTTTTTTTTTATGTAATTGCTTAAATTACGACAAGGTAATTGTTAATATATTATTTTATTAAATAAAATATCTAAGTCAGCATAAATAATAAGTTGTTTCCAGCACAAAAAATTACAAGAGATCATTAATAAAATAATTTGATTATTTTATCCTCTGCATAGTTAATTTATCTATATTAAAATTTATTCCATGTTAAAAAAAATAAAAAAAAAGAAAAGCGTCAAACAGGAAATGGGTAATGCTGAACGTTACTTGCGTAAGTATTGCGTCGAAAAAAAACAAAGAAAATCTTTATTACAACGAATATAATTAAAAAAGTTGTGTGCAATTAATTAGAGAAAAAATAATAAATTACTTATAATTATTTAAATAAATTTTAAAAATATTATCCTATTTCTAATTATTTAAATTTGTAAATTATTTTATTTTTTATTAAATATAGATTATATAGTATTAATTAAATATAAGCACCGGGAAAGAATTTTCGTGCACCAACTCAATGTACGAAAGACTTTCTCATGCAGCGAACAGTCACCAAGTGCTGCGTCAGTCACCGAGCCAATTGTCCAGCGTAACTAATAAAATACCGTGAACTTCTTGGCAGGATGTGCTACGATTTTTTTTTCTTTTGATACTTTGTATTAAAAATTGAAATAAATAATATAAAGATGAAGTAAAAAAAATTTATAGTTACATATTTTAAATTTTAATTATCATAAATTTATTTATTTTATTCGTTAGTTTCAGACTTTTCAAACATATTTTATTCTTTATATTTAAAGAAATTTTAGTTGTATAAATATTATAATATCTCAATATATTTAAATTTAAATTGTTAAATTATCTAAATTTGAATTTTCAAACTTTATAATTGAAAACATATAAAATAAGTAAAATTTATTGAATTATATCTTAAATATTTGTAATTTAATAAAAAAAGATTAAGTTTGTACTATTATTTGATTTAAAATATCATCTACTTCATATTTTATTAGAACTTTATATATTATTTAACAATGAAATAGGTTTTTCAATAATTTTTCTTACTTCATATAATAATCTTAGAATTTTTATTTTATTTTTATTTTGCATTAAATTTTCATAGATGATGTGATAGTGTTTTTTTTTTTTTTTTTGAAGTTACAACTGGAAAGGGCCATCAACTGTTAGGCTAAGCCTGTAATGCATCGTGTGATAGTGTTAAAAATCAATCTCACATCAAAAAGTACACAAAAATTTATAGATATATAATAATTTGGGCTAACTAATTGGTTAATTATAAACTTTTAGCAATAGATAATCCAAAAATTTTAAATTTAATTCATTTATGGGTTTAATCTCTATTCAATTCAAGTTATCTTTACTCTTTCAATTCAATTTTTTTTAAATCACTCATAGCCAACTGACTAAAAATTCAAAGTCAAATTGCTATTCAGCGAGATTTATATAATATGGGCTTAATTAACTAATTTGTTAATTTGGGCTTAATCATTGAATTTCTTTTTAATCGCTCAGTAACTAAAAATTCAAAGCTTAGTTGCTATTCAGGGAGAGTGTTAAAATCAATCTAAAAAATCTATAGTTATATAATAGTTTAAATTTAATTAATTAATTAATTAGTTCTAACTTTTTAGTAATAATTGATCTAAATTCGTTAAATTCAATTTATTAATACGCTTATATAGATATACCTCTACACAATTCAACTTATTATAAAATCTACCATCATGATGATCCATATCATATTATAAGAAAATAATTATGACCATGGAAAACAGTCACAAACAGGGACAAATGAAAATAATGACAAGTACTATTTGACTATTGAAAGTGTATTATGACCATGGTAAAGAGTCACAAACAAGGACAAATGAGAAAAACGACAAATACTATTTTGACTATTGAAAGTGATAGCCATGACTACAGAGGCTCCATCATGATCGTGGAGCCATAATAATTTTTTAGATAAAATTTTTAAAAGCCTTTGAAACCACAAATAATTAATTTTAATACTCAATTATAGAAAAAAAAACATTTGAATATCACACAACAATTCTCAAAGCCAATCTAAGCGTTAATCAAGTTAAAGCAAGTGCATTTGTAAATCTTATGTGTTGTAAAGTTTGAATATGTTAATCTGTTTGAGCACTTCTTACAAATTTTTTATGTGAGATTTGTCTAGTTTAACTCAACTTTATAGAGCGTATATCTTTATAGTGCGAGTTGAAAATTTTTTAAAGTGTGCATCCTTAAGATTGATGAGTCTTCTAAAAGTACATTCTTAAACTTGTAATGATTTGATTAACATCTATTAAGCTAATCAAGTGAGTGTAGAACTCTCAAGTGGATTACTTAAGAAGAGAATATAGGTGGGTAGCACTGGACCTCTGTAAATCCTTTATGTAAGCTCTCTATCTTTCTCCCTTTCTTTATATGCTTTCATTTTCACATGAAAAATCAACAAAATTTCAAGTCCAATTCACTTCCTTATTAGGCTACCTAGAGACAATAAGTGGTGTCAAAAAATGTATTGTCATTTAAAGACTTAACTATCTTAGAGTCATGATCATAACAAGTTTTGATTCTAAAAACAAAGATCTATCTATTTTTCAACCTTCATTCTTTAATTGTTTCCACTATCCCTATTAAAAAATAGAGTGAAATTATTTTTTGATAGTGATGATGTAGAGTTTTGGGATATTATTAAATAAGAAAGAGAAGTACCTATGGATAATATTGGTGAAGCTACTATTGTAAATATAAAGGAAAAAGAGTGGATAGCTAATAAGAAAAGCTAACACAAAAGATAGAAAGATGATGCATGAGAATGAAAGATACAAATATTGATGTATGAGAATGAAACATTACTATATTTATTTATAAGAGCATCACCAATATGTGCAATAAATTCATCAACCTAATAAGCTTTTTGAAAGCACTTGGGATGGTGTATAGTAATAAGGATGTAGTTACCAAAAATTTGAGGATTTTTCTAAAGAAAAAAAATGAGAAACTAGAAGAATAACTATTGAAAAAGCTAATAAGCTTGAAGCGTTCCCTTTTGATAAGCTTTATGGAAAAATTGTTGGGTTATGAGATTACTTTTGTGGAGCATAAGGTTGACAATGCTCTAAAGAAGAAAGATATTGCCCTTAATTTATCAAGAAGAAATTAAAGCTAATGATAGCTTATAAGATATGGATGAAGGGAGAACAATTAAATGAATGTTGTAATAACTCATAAGATGAGGATAAAGGGACAACCTTGAGTCTATAGAACTCCAAAAGTTTCCTAACAAAAGGAAGAAAGGGAAATTTGAAAAGAGCTATAAAAAGGGTGATTCATCTAAAAAGGACTAACTGATTTGCTATGGATATAACAAGCCCAGTCATATCAAAATTAAATGCCTAGATAAGAGTGAGAAGAAGTTATTCAATGAGTTCTAAAAGAAGAAAATAGTTGAACCTTTACTTTATGGCATTATAACAAAAGGAAGAATAACAAGAAAACTATGATAAGGTAAATCCCCTTCCTTCAGTCTTATGATGAGCATGAACAATAAGTTGATCAAAATGACAAAAAGAAAAAATAACTTCAAAAACATCTCTCTCATTCTTCAAAATAAGCTTAATGATTTGAAAAATTCTTTGAAAAATATTAATGATTTTAAGAAAAAGGTTGATACTTTAAAAAGGAAAGACAAAAAAATTTAGATGTCATCATAAATTCACAAAAAGACTTCATTATAAAGCACGATTTAGAGTATAATCATGCATCTTCTTTTTCATCTATACTAAAATTGTCTTTATGAAAACAACATACACTTAGGAATGACAACGGGGTGGGGGACTATCCCTCGCCCCACCCTCTTCTCTTGATGGGAGGAATTCCCTCCCCTCTCTGATCCCTGCCTCCACAGGGATTTCCCATGGAGCAATTTTTTTTGTTTTTAAATTATTTTTTTAAAACATATAATTTATTAAATTATAAAAATAAAAATGTTTTATGTTATAAACTAATGAATATAAAAAATATATAGTTACACATATAATATATATATATATATATGTGTGTGTGTGTGTGTGCGCGCGCGCGCGCGTGTGTTTGTAATAAATATAAAATATATGTTTGATAAATATAAAAATTTGGAAAAATATATTTAATTTTTTTAGGTCTCCATAAGGACTTGCAGGGTGGGAGGTATAATCTTCATCCCTACCTCATGGAGAAGAAAGGGTGGAGATTCCTTACCCAATCAGGGCGGATCCCCGCAGAGAGTAAGGAATCCCTTTCCATTGTCATTCCTGCATACACCATAACACCAAGTCCCAAAGAAACTAAAGCATAAGCACATATAAAAAATGTTATAACATATGCAGAAGCATGCATAAAAGAAGCCATAAGCTAAAGCTATAACCATACTTATATATATGGACCTTACAGTCTTATAAGGAAATATGTGCACAATCATGAAATTGGTTATATGAAGAGACATGATGATGCATACATGTTAAGACCTCATCGACATGCTAAGAGAAATGAGCACGCATATTCCTAACAAGTATATGCTCAGGAGATTAAATGCTCATATTCATACATTATATAGGATTCTACATGTGCTTGATTGTAATTATCATTATTGTGGCATGCATGCCCATAATGATTATAATTGTTATGTTAGGGAAAACAATAAGTATATGGTTATAAGAACTAACCCAAAGCACTCAAGTCTATTTTGGATACTTAAGACTAAATGAGTTACTTTTATAGTATCCCTCCAATCCACGAGATCCAAAGATGTATGGTACTTTGATAGGGAATGCTCAAAAAAATGACCAAGAATGTGAAGCAATTCAACAAAAAGGACAAAAATTAAAGTGTCACATTAGGTGAAAATAACAACGGTAAAATCATTGGAGTAAGTAAATTTAGTAAGGATAATTCCTACATTCTAGATGAAGTCTTGCATGTAGATGGTTTAAAGCATAACACCAAGTGTTAGTCAAGTTTGTGAAAAAAAAAAAAAAGACTTTGTGTTATATTTGAACCTTAAACATATTATATTTCTAAAATTTCGAATGGTAAATTATTTCTATTAGTAATAGATTAGACAATAGATATGTTTTTTATTTAAACTCTATGACTAACAAAAAGATCCAGTGTTTTGTGTCTTTGAGAAATAAAGGATAAACTTAGCATATAAGGCTTTGATACCCAAGAATGGACTTCGTAGCCAACTTGTAGAGGTATATGCTTATGGATGGACTTTCCAAGATTAAGCTCTCGAAGGATATGAATTTGTTTGGTCTATATAGCATGAGTGATATGTCATATACATTTGTTATTGCAAATGATTACTATAGGTGCATTTGGATTTACTTCTTACTTATAAAGACTTGTATTTAGATGTTTTTAAATGATTTACAAAAAGAGTTCAAATATGAAAGCATTTTGTGATTTCAAGATGTTTGACTTACAGGATGGGCCTCCCATAATAAAAGCTCGGTCTGTTGAATATCTAAAGAAAGACAAATGGAGTTCTTACTATAAATTGGTTCTTTTGTTATTTAATTTCATTAGTATCAAAGCATTAATGACTTTTTTTTCTAGTCTATTATGAAGCCTATGAATTTTTTTAGATGAATGTTATGAGTGACATGGATTATACATGTTTTGGAATTTCATTTTTAGTCTTGAGTAGTAGCATTTGAGTCATGAGTTCTATTTTTGTATTTTCCCCCATTTGCATTGTAACAGTCCATGTATTTTTATACTAAATTGGTATATTTTTGCCTTTCATATCAGTTTATTTTAAAATTCTAATACCTTATGCTTTCTTTTTCTTGGTGAAAATGATGCAATATTAGGAGGAATGTTTATACATTCTTCTCTCAAAATGTAGTCGAGATCAATTTTCAACGGCCCACGACAGTAACAATCAATAGTCATGAAACATTGTTGTTGGAAATATAGGATTAGGTCTATTTATAATAAGAGCCCAACTTTTTTGGAATAGAAAACTACCTAAGAGTTTTTATTGGTTAAAAAAAAAAAAAAAGACAAACAAGTTGCATCAGTAATCCAATACGAAAATAGCAAAGAACTCTCTTTATTTAAGTAAGAGAATTTAAACTGTGAACGAAAATTTTTTTCCATTTGTCATCATTTCAACTACCAATAGTACAAGCTCTATTTGTGAACTGCATTCATTGCCATTGCAAACTCGTAAATTATTTTATAAGTATTAGAAGTGAGACCACAGTGGAGATTTTAAAAATGAAAAGTTTGATAGTTTTGCAATGGTATTTCGCACAACTTTGTAACTATTATAACCCTCAAACAAAATGCTATAGTTTTATATCAAAAGGATGTTTCTTGAATTAATTAACTATATTACTCAAGTTTGACATATAAAATTATTAAGTTAGTACTTTCAATTGTTGAATTTATTATCTTTATTTGCATATAGATCAATAATTAGAATTTAAATATTTGTATTTTCATGCATATAATTTGATTATGATGATATGATGGATGATTGTGGACTCACTAACAGTAATATGAATATCATTGATGGTTAGATATATTTTTGTGAATTTTATTTGAAAAATGAGAACTGCATATTTTTTTTTTTTTTTTTGCTTATACTCTAGGTTGTAAAGTTATTTTCATCTCATTTTTCTTAAATGAAATTTCAGATTTCTTATAAATTATATAATTATTAATCATGACCCATATAAAATGTTTCTTATTTAACCATGAGTATTAAAAATTGCAATCTTTAACTTTACCAGAATAAGGACTTGTGTGAGATTTTTTGTTGTGAAAATCTAGCTTTTTATATAAGTTATATTTCCTTCAATCAAAAGACTCCAAATCTTGAATAATCGAAATCTCATCCAATTCAAGTTTTCTTTTGCAATGACTTTTTTTTTTTTTTTTGAAACTTTTGATCTTGTTTAGACTATGCAAGCCACTATTGCCTTAGCAAAGCAAATTACTCCATAATAGGGAGTTCATTACTATAATAAAATAAATAATTTTTCTATATACTTTTGAGACTTTGTCTTGAGAAATTGAAGTAAAATTATAATTACTCATTTCTATCAGTTTGTATATTTTATCATTCTATATGAGTGAGGGTTAAATTTAATTAGTATGGAGGATTTTATAAAAGATAAAGTAAGGGCTGTGACATCTTATATTCAAGTTGCATTTTTTTAAAAAAAATCAAAATAAAAATAGAACAAAAATACCATAAGTCCAAACAAGTTTTGTCTGAAAAGTAAAAAGAGTAACATTGCTATGAATTCTTAATTGAAGAATTTTGTTAGGAATGAAAAATGAGAGATAAACTTGTAAAAAGTGCTAAGTTTGATAATTTTTTTTTTTAATAACTAAGAGCTAAATTGTACAAATAAGTTTTTGTTTCATGTCATCTAAATTGGGTTTGGATTAGTTATACTAAATAAATGGTTTAATTTCAAATAATGATTTATTAGAATAAATAAGAGGGTACCGGCAGATCTTCAATAACGATTTTCTTTGATATTCAAGAAATGTATAAACAATAAGCGATAATTTTTAAGACATTCTGGCTAGGAGTGATTTACTAGTTTATATAAAATAATTTTTTTGGCTATACGAAGTATAATAAGGAAAATCACGTATCATATGAATCAGAAAAAAAATAATTAAAAAAATTATCTATAATAACTCTTTAAAAAGGTTTTTTTTCTCTTGTGCTTGAGAGCTTAGGTTTTCCTGAGAGTGCTGTTTTGCGTTTTCTACTGTTAGTTTATCATGATGGCTGGCTCTTTGAGTGTATCTTTAGGAAACTTGTCCTTGTCAGGGGATGAAAAAGTGGGCCTGTCTCTAAATGAGTATGTTGCTGATGCTCAATTTGACCTAAGTTTGGTAGCAACTTTCATATGTGATATAAAATTTCAAGAAAAAATAAGATATAATTATTTTTAGAATTTCGTTTTCTAATTAAAGTTACTGAGTAATTATAAAAATTTATATTAATATTTGAATTTTATTTATTTATTCATTTAAAGATACTAAAAAATGAAATTTCAAAGTATCAGTTAGATATAGAATTTCTTACTGTAATCATGCCAAATTTTGTTTGCTAGGTTCCCGGCTCTCCAGGTTCTCTCCTACGGCAGTTGCAGTTGGATATAGAATTTCTTACTGTTATCATGCCTAATTTTGTTTGCTAGGTTGCCGGTTCTCCATGTTCTTTCCTAGGGCAGTTGCAGTGGAAAGTTGTTACGAAATCAAAATTAGCGGACGCAGGGTTCTAATCGTATTCCCTTTCCCGATAAAAAAAAAAAGTAGCATTACTTTTTAACTATGATTATCCCATCTCTGCATTTCTTTAACTTGGAAATATGAATATCTAAACCTTATCTGTTCTTTCAACAGAATCCACTTAGTTATTGCCTTTCACGCATATATCTGACTTGGAACTAATGCGGCGAATTTGCCAAGAGAATTAATGCGGCGAAAGGCAACCTGCATGGACAACCACCTCCAACGTAGACGGTGCATGACAAATTACTTTGAAAATGAATGATGAAGTTTCATTGAACATTCAGATATGCAAACAATAGGAGATAAAATTGAGCCCTAACACTTTCCCTTTCTCCTCTCCTTTATTTCTTCCCCAATAAAACAAGAAAAAGTTTCTTCTTTCTTCATGTCACCCTCACGTTTTCTTCTTTCTTCATGTTGCCTGAAATGGCCTGCAACAAAAAATAAAGTCGAGGAACGCTCTATCAATTTCAATCAAGTACCTCAGAACTCAGTTTCACAAAGGATTTACATCTTTAAGAAATGTATGAATGAAAGCTAATCCACTATAATCAACTAATGCCACCTAAGATAATAGACAAGCCGACTGTCTCAGCATCTTCCAGTAAAACAAATGTATATCTGGTTCCTTACAACACATTATTTATCAAGAAACACAATACATATATAATTTTAGTTTTAAAAATTATTTATAATGACTGTCATTTTTCAAACTAATATTTTGACAAGTAATAATTTACAAGATGTAGTGTTGCTATATCCTATTTTTAAAAACTACAAAATGACTAACAGAAAAAATACACTTAAGAAAAGAAAAAAAAAACTCAAAAAGAAATTAAAAAACAAAGTATTTACCTAAATTAAATAATAGAAAATTTTAAAAAATAACTTAAATTAGATTAATTTCTTATTTTGATGTTATCATATATTAAATTTAAAAATATAAACGTTTCTTAATTATAATATCTATAAATTTTTTTTGTTTTTTACAATGAAGCTATGGCTGCAGCAACTAGTTTCTAGCTAACTGCACAGCCAAAGTTTTCATTTTTGAGTTTTCTCATATTTAAAAGTGCCAATGAAACAGGGATCCAGGTATATTTTCTAGCAACTATGCATTTGGCAAGCTAGCAGATCTAGAGATCTGATAGAAAATAAATTATCCATAAAACTTTCGCAGCAAAGTTATGTACTAGGGAAAGAATGTGAGAAGGAAATTAAAGCCACTGACCAAGCATGACAGACAACAAGAACAACGCAGAAATTGCAACACTAATACCATCCTTTTTTTGTATTGTTTGTGACTTTTTTTTCTTCTTTTGTTGAGATTTAGCATTAATATCAAAATAGTGCTAAGCCAAGTAGTCAAGAATCCACATACAATTAAGCTTTGATACCGAGTCTTGCTTCCAGCTCTTCTGCTACAGCATCAATGAACTCTTCAGTATTGAGATACTGGTCCCGAGTGAGCCTACACGATCCATCAAAAGCATATTACAATCACCAATTAGAACATGAAATCAGGAAGACATTCAAAACATTTTGTAGTGTTCTAAAAGCCACATACTTAGATCCATGAATAATCAATGCAAGATCCTTAGTCATCTTGCCAGACTCCACTACTCCAACACAAGCTGCTTCAAGCTTCTGGGTGAAATCCAAGAGTCCAGCATTGTCATCCAACTTAGCCCTGTCAACAAGGACATGTTCTTAAATTCTCATTCACTACTTCAGATAAAATTTCTGAAGATCCAACAGTGTAGATTCACAAAACCTGTGTGAAAGACCTCTCGACCAAGCAAAGATAGAAGCTATACTGTTTGTGCTGGTTTCACCACCTTTTTGATGAACCCTGTAATGTCGAGTTACTGTACCATGGGCTGCCTCTGCTTCAATAGTCTTTCCATCTGGGCAAACCTTGTTTTGTACACAATTTCAGTTTGGCAAGTATAATTCAGACACAGAAGTGGAATTAGATGAAGTTAGTATAACCTTTCTGATCAAAATCCTTTGGTAATGCACTTTATGCATCTTATATACCACCTACATTTTATCCCCTGAAATGCCTTTCCACTTTATTCCACGCCATCATAATTCATTGAACAAAACACCAAACATCTCTACCAACTATTCACTAAAATAGTTTTATGTTTTGATATGCTATTAACCATAATATACTGATAAATGAGAATTTAGACCAATGATATCTGGTTTTATAAGTTTTGCAACACAGAAATATGGCTGTGAAGAGTCTACAAAGGAACAAAGCAAGGCAACTATTAAAAGAAGAATAATAAACTGCCAATCTGAGATTTACCAGCACAGACGTCATCAATCCAAGTGATCCAAAACCTATAAATTGTGACTAGAAGTTAGTTGTACAATTTTACTAACAAAAAATTGAACATGAAAGCATAAATTACTGATCCAAAAAGTATTTGAAAACAGAGTAATAGCTAGTAGAGCAACAAAAAGAATGCTGCATCCACATTGCAGTCCAACTTTCCAGTTAACTAACTAGAAACTACGGAAGTTTCTGCATGCTTAATTTATAAGGCTGTTAACAATTTATTCACATACCTTGGGCTAAGAAGTCACTCTGCACATCACCATCATAGTTCTTGCATGCCCATACATAACCACCTTCACTCTTAAGAGCATAAGCCACCATATCATCAATAAGTCGGTGCTCATACCTTCCATTTCAACCATACAAGTTAACTATAACGTATTCCATAATCTTAAACCAGACATCTTGTACTACTCACCATATTCCAGCTGCCTCAAACTTTGATTTCCAGCTGGCCTCATAGACTTCCTGAAAAATGTCCTTGAATCTTCATTGAATAAATAATATAATATGAAATTAGTTTGATAAACAAGAGACAGAGAACAGGCCCAAGAAAAATTAGAATACACATAGACTTTGTAAAATTATTAAGGGGGTATACCTTCCATCATACTTCTTAAGAATAGTATTTTTCGTACTAAGATAAAGAGGCCATTTTTTCTCATAAGCAGTGTTCATAGAAGCGTCAGCAAAAGCACGGATGGACTGCATTTTCAAAACAAACAAATAGGGAAAAATCATTGACTTGCAATCTTGCTTTGAGAAAATATCAATCGAGAAATTTGCAGATTCAAACCTCATCAGTGTTATACATAGACAATGCTACACCCCCAGCTCCAGTAAAGTTGAAAACCTCAAACTCTACGTTCTCATCCTGTCCTTCAGGTACTGCAGCATGTTATGGACTTATTATAACCATTAAGCAATCAAGAATGATCAATACGATAAGAGAATAATTTACAATTTCTTTAACAAAGCCCACAGGCAAGAGTCCAAGTTTACCAAACACCAATTTAAGTTTGCCAGGTCCTTTAATCACGGCATCAGTTGCCCGGTATTGATCACCAAATGCATGTCTTCCAATGCAAATTGGCTTTGTCCAACCTGACAACACCAGCAATCAGTTATCTACAATAAACTATTGGAAAAGGACTACAATTAGCAAACCTGGAAAAATACCTGGGACAAGTCTCGGGACATTCTTGCAAATAATTGGTTCTCTGAAAACAGTGCCTGAATAAGGAAAAATCCACAGTAATTAATCACAAACCAAGTAATTATTTATCTTTAAGATGGAAGGGGAGGGTGGCGAATAGTTCCAAAGATCATCATAATTGCAAGATTACTGACCATTCAAAATATTCCTAATTGTCCCATTTGGACTCTTCCACATCTGCTTCAACTTAAACTCCTTCACACGAGCCTCATCTGCCATCACAAATCTTATTGCAATCAATGTTTTCACTTGCTTTAAAAAAAGAAATACTCACAAACTTGAATAAATTCATGTGCTTAGATCAAATGAATGGATACCTGGAGTTATTGTTGCACACTTGATAGCAACATTATACCTATAATGGGAACAAAATATCAGAATTTTAATAAAATAAAAATGCTACAGCAGAAGCACAATCAAGTCCAACTAATTATTGAATATTATTTTCATCCTAAAAAAGAAAAAAGAAAGAAAAGCACAAGTATAAGTAAGAAATAATAAAAGAGTAACAAACAAAGGTCTTGGCAAATAATACTAAAAAAACCAAGGAATCCTGAAAACAAACAATGTTTTTACAAATTCCGTATAAATCAGACTGGTCACATATTATCAGAACAGACTACATTTCAGTGAATAAGTATCATTCATGCAGTAAACGTATCAAGCCAAATACTTGGACTTCCAACATCAGCAGCAGAAAGAAGATAGAGTCATTGTAAAAAGACATTGAAGAAACAATAGTAATTGTTTCAAACATGTATTCTTATAACTAAAGAAAAAAGAAAAAGCAAAGTTCATTCTCCGAGTAATAATTTTCGTCAGAAAGGAGCTTTATAGCAATGTAGGAACACTTACTTAAGAGTAGCCTCTGCACTTTCAACAGTAACTTTATCGTCAGTGGCATCGCGATTAGGAAGGCCAAGATCAAAGTACTTTATGTCCAGCTCCACAAAGGGGAAAATAAGCTGTAGGTTTGTGAAAAATACATCATGAAAATAAACAATTAGCAAAACTTATGACCAGAAAGCAAGAATCAAAAGAGGAAATGCATCAGCATTATTGTATCACCTTGTCCTTGATTGATTCCCAGAAAACCCGAGTCATTTCATCTCCTGTATGACAGTAACACAGATATGAGAACAGATGAATTACAAGGCTCAAAAGAGCACAAACATGAAACGGAAAAAAAATCAAATTCAAAGAAAATTGCAATTTAATCTTTCAAGGGCATTGTGGCTTTGTGGTTTAGTTTGTATTAAGCCAAGTGTCTTCAAATGAATCATGCAGTAAAAGACAATGTGATAGAATCCATCAGATAAATCCAGTTTATTCTAATGCATATTCTCATGCATGTGGCCATAACTCCTTTGATACATTGGCAACTTATGCCCTTACATGCAGATTAACATATCTGACAAGCTTGGAACTAAACGGGATTTGGATTAATGTACGGCCCAAATCCAAAATTACTACCTCAAACAGTATAAAAAGCCAAAAAAAAAAAAAAAAGGAAATAGAACAGAAATATAACATTGACGATAATGTGAACCTCTTAATCAGTTAGACTGGTGCACTAAATTAAAATTTTTATAAACAAATTGTCATTTTTTTTAATTCCTAGTATGATCTTAATAATATGAAAAATAAATAAAATATCAACTCATGACATAGATCCTTCTTGGGCCATTTTTTCCAGTCAAAATGTTAAAATAAATAGAAAATGCATATTTATGCAAAGACTCCATTCTGCTTAAGTCAAACATAATATATAAGCAATCGATCCAGGAATCATAACAGGATCAGCCAACAATTCACTGCTATATATGTAAAGTCCTAGACGATCATATTGTGGATCTGAAAAGTAACTTCCACCGCAAACCCAGATCTCCAGTAAAAAAAAGAATATTCCGGCTAATTCTCCATTTAACAAGATTCAAATTCCAATGATACATATCAGTAAAAAAAAGAAAAGGTTTGAAACAGTAAAGAAATTTTGCTGCTTATAGCTTATATGTTTTAACCAAAGAAAATATCTAAGTGAAGAGCAGATCTTAAAAGCAGAGGACCCACCAACTTTTTTGGAATGAATCAAAAAGATCGAAAATTTATGTCAAAGATCAAAACTTTCGCTGTCAATCAACTTGGGTGAAAGAGAACCAAACCAATCTTTGATAAAGAGGTGATGATCCATTAGCACTACCAATACATCAGTGCTAACGAATCAAAATCTATTCATTTAATCATCAGAAGAACAAGAACGAAAAACAAAGGTGCAAATGATGAAAGATCAAAATCAATAAGGATTACTAGAGCGAAAATCTCACCATCCATCTCAACAATGGGGTTGGCGACCTTGATCTTCTCAAAAGCCATGATTTTTTTTTTTATTTTACGCCCAGGAAAATGGGTTTAGAAGTGGCAGTTTTCCTCCTATGGCTGCCTACGATATCTTTGAAGCAAAAAGAATACTCGGTGGGATTTTGGTAAGAACCGGGAGAAGAGAAGGCAGCACACGGTAGGTGCGGCCCCGTGCTTATTATATGCCAAATGGGAGTCTGGTATAGTGGACTTTCCTTCTTTATAATTTATATTTATTTTTATTGCCAACCCAATTATTGTCTTATCATAAAATGCCACCTAAAAAAAAGCTCCATTTCTAATTATTTAACTTTTTATAGAAAAATATATATTTATGTAAAATTGTTCTACAATTTTACAGAAAATTTTTACTATAATGTATATATTATAAAAACCAATTTCATGAGAAATGAGTCAGTAATAATTTTAAAATATTAAAATAATTACATTATTTTTTCACTAGATAAATGACTAAAACTAAAGAAAAAGAAACAAAAACTCATCAATCATTGTGATGTATTGAAAAATGATATAAGCTTTGTTTGTCTTTTTTTTTTTTTTTAAGTATTTAGTTTTTCCTGACTTGTTATTAACGACTTTCTACATTGTTTTACTTTTGTCGACAAGAAAAGTCCATAATATGTTTTTAATGAAAATTTTAAAATTGAATGTGAACCAATGAAAATTTAGGAGTTGAAAAGGTTGATTTTTTATCATATGAAAATAGACTAATTTTATTGATATAAATTGAAATTTATTAATTTTTTTGACTAAAAGTAATTAGTAATTAATTAATTAATTAATTCAAGAAAAAGGTCTTTATTTGTTAAACTTCAAATTTGGGGTTAATTTTTAGAACTCTAAACAGGACAAAGCTGATTTCAATTGAGTGATTAATCTTTTAGGAGATAATGCACATCCGATGTGAACATTTTCAGGAGTTTCTATCAAATTGACCCATTAAATTAATTAAAAAGTAGGCCCAAATATTATAAATATTTATTTTGTTTCTTTAAAATATTCTGCCTATTAATTACTCAAAAATAATTCTATGAAATTTTTTAATATTGAATTAGTAAAATTTAAATCTTGACATCGATCATTAAATAGTTTCACTTTATTAATAAATTAAGACACCCATAAAAAATTGCTTCAAAAAAAATGACACCCATATAAAATAATTCTATGAAATTAACCCTAAAGATTGATCTAGTTGACAGACATTGCTCTCTATATTTTTGGATTTTGTTGACTAAAATTCTTTTTCCTTTTGCCTTTTGAATCTCCAAATCCCAATATAAATGACCTACTATAATAGGGAGGTAAAGTTAACATAATATGTGAAATGTTGATTTATTCCATTATATAAAAACAGTTGTAACATGAAAAAAAAAAAATTCAGTTTCATTAATTTTTAAACATCAATTGTAATTAAAATTGAAAAGTGACATGATTTATTAATCTTACTATTTTTTATGATTAATGAGAAATGTTCAATAGTATAATAGAACATGATAGTTAAATGCAATAAAATGAAAGTGTCAGTCCTTTTATAGTGATTGAAATGACTTCACAGAAACAAATGTGTAATTTTCCCATTGAAAGCAAAATAACTAACTCTAATTTTTAATGATTAATTATACTAATCACTATTAAAAGACTTTTGAATTGGTTTCCAAAAAATGTTAAGAGCATATTTATTAAGGATATTATAAAGAGCTATACTCAGTCATGTCTTGCAAATTTTTTTATATCTTTATTTATGAGAGTTGTTTACTGATCTTGTCAATGTACTTTAATAGTTATTTTAAATTTTGAAATATTAATTTTTAAAATTCAACTTTTAATTTGGAAAATTTTTATTATTAATTAGTAAATATTTTTCTTCATTTTTTTGCTTAAAAGCAGCTATTAACAATAATATTTTTAATTGAATAAACACTTCTGTTTTAAAGACTATACAAAAATACCTGTGGCAACCTTTTGTATTCGTTAATGGGCAATAACTTATTGACTGGAATGACAATTTATAGACCTTATTAATATAGAACGTATTATATGTTTAATTTTTGTTTTGTCTTAAATAGTGTCTGTTTAAAATTCAATTCTTAATCAAGGCCTTGAAACGTAATAAAATTAACACACTATTTCATAAATATATAATTAGTGGATAAATTTTAAAACATAAAATAATTCTTTTTTTTTTTTTTGTACTTAGTCTCTCATTATATGCAGATCACAATCAATAATGAGTGTAAGTGAAAAATGGGTTGAATTAGGTAGATTTGGATTATATTAATTGCATATCATTTTCTTTTCATATGAGTTTATTTAGGTTGCAAATGAATTGAAGTACAAAGAAGTACGGAGATTATTTGGATCATTTTTCGATTGTTGGATTGAGTTGAATTATTCATAATTTTGATTTTAAAATCAAAATATTATTTTACTTTTTAAATAAATTTTTAATATTTTAATAATTCAATTTAAATCAAATTCAAGTAGATTCAGATTACATTGATTTGGATTAATTTGTGGATTGAACTAAAGTCAAATCAGTTCAATTTCAAATATTTTAATCATTTCAAATTCAGATCAATTTTAAATTATCTTTTATTTAAGTTAAATTTTCAAATTTGATAAATTACACATTTAAGGGCGTTTGGTTCACATATTGTAATAGAAAAGTGACTTAGAAATGCTTATTTTTGTGTTTAGTTTGCCTAGAGATATTACATTCTCCATCTTTACTTTCTCTTTTACTTGAAAAATTAGTTTTCCATATCAAAAGGTGTTGAAATTTATAAAAACATACATAGACGAATATACTCTTAATTATTTTAATATATAGACATATATAACTTTTCGTGTACTTCTATAACTAAAAACATTCAAAAGAATAACAGTTAACTATTACAAAAACAAAATAAAAATCATATTATAAAAAATATTTATTAGTCGCATAATATTTTATTTTGTCTGAAAATATTTGATAATTAGCATGTATTTTTTTAATTTCAATAGTTACTATTTTTTTATTAATAATTTATATTTTTATCTTATATTTTACTTAGTATTGGTTGTGGATTAATCAACCAATATATATTATTAATTCTAATTTCAAAATTAATTTTAAATTATTACTTTTCATTTGTCAAATAATTACGCATAATATAGTCATGTGTTATTATTTTATATTATGTTACTAAAAACTGCCATATAAAAAAAAGTCTATATAGAAAATTCAATTACCATACAAAAAAATAAACCTTCTAAATAGAACATTAAAAACTTAAAAAATAAAAAGTTCTAAATAGGAAATCAAGATCATATAAAATAATTTTGAACAGAAAATTAGGAAAAACCTAGAAAATAAAAATTTTAAACAACTTTTAAATAAAAAATTAGAAAAATTGAAAAATAAAATTATAAATAAGAAAATAAGATTTAAATTAATTATATTAATTATTCAAAATTTTGAGTATATAAAAGAAAGCCACAGTCTAACAAATTATTATGAATTATTTTGTTCAAGTTCAATAGATTTTATCTTAAAATTACATCAGATAAAATCGAAAGTATGAATTAATATTTATAACTAACTCACATATGCATATATAATTTGTAATTATTTGTTAATTTTGTTTTTGTATGAAATATTTAATATTATTTATTTGATCAATTATTAGAAATTATTTTATTTAAATTTTAATAAATTATAAATTATCTCTTGAAATTTGTGCATACCACATAAGTTTAACGTTATGAATCTATGAATAATTTTTTATTGTAATTAATTAAATATTTTATTTTATTATTTTATTTACTTGATAATAATTTTTTATAAAATGATAATCAACTTGTAATTATTATTGTATATTTATTTTTAATCATTCAATTATTTAACTACTTATTAATAAAATAAGTATTAATTTTATTTAAATTTTATTATTATAATCATATTGTGCAACATGTGACTTCACGACTAATATATAATTATCGTTCTATTACTATTATGTAAAATAAATTATTTGCAATAGTTTTTTTATTTCATATTTAGGTATCTTAAAAACTTTTATGCAATTGATAAAACAAAAATGTAATTATATTAGAGATATAATACTAATTTAAACTAATTTTTAAAATTTTTATATACAAATCAAATTTAATAATTATATATTTTAAAGAAAATTGTATATCCAATCAAATACAATAATATTATATTTTAGATTACTTCTTAAAACTTTACTTTTCTAAAAAATTGATTCTAAATAAAACCATAAAATTCTAACAACTAAACACCTCTTAATAATTAATTATAAACAGGTTCTGATACGTGATCAAATGTTTACAGTGAATTGGTTATAAATTAATAAATGTTTAGTAAATTTAGGAGTTTAGTTTGCAATAAAATTATAGAATTATCAAAAGGGAAGTTCACGTAGATAGTCTCTTTCAGACTGAATTTTCATTTAAATTTGCTATTAAATTTCTTTTCTATAATTTTTCCATTGAAATACAAAGTAAAAATTACATTCTTCTTAAATAAACTTTTTTAAATAGAGAAAAGATGTAAAATTTTAAAGACTTTTAAATAATTAATTTTAAAAATCCATCCAAATAAAATATAAATAAATGCAACAACTTTCTCAAAAAAAAAAAGGAACATACAATGGTCAACGTAAAAAAGTCTTAATTGATGGGCAATAATGTTCTTTTTTCATTTGTGTTTCTTTTTGACTTTTGTCCACGTTAATCATATAGTCCAAAGTCTCTCGTAACTCAAATCGCCAACTCCAAACATATAAGAGATAATTTTAGTGGTTAAATTTGCATTTTTTTTAAAGCAAAATTTTTAAGTTTGAATTCAAAAATAATCTGAAAACTATTTTAAAAATTTTATTTGTATTTGTAAACCATTTTTGAGGAGCTAATTCCTAATTGGAATTTTTCTCTTTAATTTTTTTTAAAAACCTAATACCCAATTTCGATAAATGAATAAATATCTTAATCAAACATATCCAATGAATATAAATAACATATTTCCGCTATTTTCTTCTATCCCCTAATTATTGTAATTCCTCTATTTAGTGGGAAACTGACTGTAGCTACCTCAAGCATGTTTGGTATTTTTATAAATTTGATTTTAGAATAAAATTTGGTAGAGTTTTTTTGAATAAGTGATTATATATTTTTTAATATAAAATTTATGAGTAAAATTAATTTTAAAAGAATATTTTATTAATCATAATTTTTTATTCACAAAACTTATATTAAAAAACTATAATAACTTATGAATTTTTTTTAATTTTTATTCTAAAATCAGATTTTCACAATAATAATGTAAAACATACTTCTCGTATTTTTTTTTTCAAAAATATTTATCTATATCCAATATAAGTAAGTGTTTTATACTTAAAAGTGATATGTAACAAATTTCTTATCTTTATATCATTTTTTCGGGTATAAAAACATTCATATTATTGTTATATTTATATTTTTTAAAAAATTTACTATTGAGAGAAGCGAGATATTATATTGGTGATGTTCGAACTTTAACTTTTTTCTGATTAATTTAATGTAATATATTAAGTTTAGACAAACCAAATACTTTTCAATATAATGACGAAAATAAATAATAATAATAATAATAATAATAATAATAATATAGAATTATATGGCTTAATTTGTCCCTCCAAGTCAGAGTTAATATTCGAAAATGTCTAAATTAACTATTTGAACATATTTCGATTCAAATAAGCTCTTAAGTTGAGCGTTAAGGTTTTGACCACCGATACCAATATGAACTTTTGATGAAGTTTTTTGAGCTCATTCTTTACAATTCTCTCAGCTATATAAATGATATATTGTTTTTGCTTAACAAAATAATTTCTCTCACCAGCAATTACTTTAATGGTTTGTTGAATTAGTAAAAAGTTATTGTCATCCATTAAAATACACATTGCGAAGCTATATATTGAATTTCTGGGTATGATTTTTTCAAAATGACAAATACAGACCTAGTCTTAATATTACATCAAAATTATTAGAGTTTTCATATTAAAAACTATATTTCAAACTAATCCAACAGTTCTATTGAATTTCAATTATCTCAAAAACTTTATTCTTCATTTCTCAAATCTTCTCTAACTTATACTAAAAAAAGAATCATTCTCTTTGGTAGGATAAACAAATAATAGTAGTTAAGGTTTAGAAGATGGGCACACAAGATTTATCCCTTTCAGATTTCAAATAGATGCAGTGATTATTATTAAGGTGTTATTATCCTCCTTAAAAAAAGACAATTCAATAGGAAGATCGAAGACTATAAACTTCATTATCATTCTAACTTCAAAGAAATGTTAGTTGTTAATCAAGAAATTTGAATTTGATCTACAGATTATCATTTCTCTGTTCTTATGGATTATTCTTACTCTTCAAGAAGCTTGAATGAGAAGGAAAAATATTCCTCATCCATAATCACACTTCGCTAGAAAGAGTGGTTTATTAGTAAATATACCTTTTATTACAAAACATATAAAATGGGATAAAAGCCTGATCACAGATGTGAATAAGGGTTTTCGTCCTTGCTTTGAGTAACTTATGACCATGAAAAATATAATGCATTATGCATAATTATTGTCAGGAGCTCTAATAGTTCACACAAAAATCAACAATAATTAATCATAAAACATACTGATCATAATTTACTAAATGTAATTCATGCACTTATGGATAAATCAAATCGAATATATTCAAACACGCAACTTAAAAACTTAGTTTATATTGTTCAATTATTTTTCTTGTTATTGAAATAAAGAACACATAAATCACAACTATAACCTGTTAGGAAAAATCAATAACATCTTAACCATGCTAAAATCTAGAGAGAGAAAAAAAAAAAAAAAAAGGTAGTAGCATTCAGACCACTCATAGTCCTATAGTTATATATCATAAATATAAGAATATAATAAATACCCATACGAATGTGACTTCTACAAATTCCAAAAATTTATTTCTAACGCAAATTAGGACACTTGTTTGCAAAACATGTATGTTGAATATTTTGGATATAGCTATAAAAACATTAAAATGCAAAGAAAATAAACTGAAACTAAAATTTTATGAAGATTACTCTTAATTTATGAATATAACATGTTTTTTTCCCTTCTTACCAATGATTTGATTTATGAATATAGAATGTTCTTAATTTATGATGGTTTGGTGTTTAGGCTCTAAGATCATATGAAACCTTAGTTTTCTCAATTTTGTTCCTTTTCTCTTTTTTTTTCTTTTCCTTCCTTGCTTTTCCTCTCATTTCTCTTCTATTTTCCTTGATTTTTTTCTATGCTTTCTATATTCTTACCTTATAGATTATGTCCCTTCTTTCAAAGCTTATAAGGTTCTACTTTGAGAATTTAAGTCAGATATCCTAAAGTTTCTAAAAATATAAACTTTCTCATACGAGTATGGCTTTAGCCATATAGCTACAGGGTTATATGGGTATAAGGCATTCTCTAGCCTATAATTCCTTGCATAGGCACATATGTGCTCCGATTGGTCCCCATTCCTAGCCTTCCAAAGCATTTTATTAACCCTTTATAATTCTTACCAAAAGTAATTCTCGATTAGCTAGACAATCCAAAACATTAAATCAAAGAATTATTTATAAAAAATCATCATCGAATAGGGGGATGCAAAAAATCAATGCTTACACCAGAACACGTATGGGTGTAAAAAAATATTACTCGCATTAGATATTCTTTCAAGAACATAAACCATTTGTTTCTTTGGTACTTCTGTTATCCCTATTGTACTGCCCAAACACCTTTGCCGTTATCCTGAAGAACATAGGACCGAGAAAAGGTCTAATCCTTTCTTTAATTAATGGTTTCAACCATTTAATACCTAGATTCAATTTCTAAGCTGAAGTTTGCATATGATAGTCCTAATGCTGCACTAAGGAAAAAGAACTATCCTTATTTTTCATCGCCACTATCTTACTCGTGCTTCAAACCTAACCAATAGTCATAGAAACACTTTTTGAAGAAGTTGAAAACTATCAGTTACAAAACTACATGATCGTGTTCTCCTTCAACATAAGTACATTATCCTAATGGTGAAAAACTATCCTTCACACAGCTAAAGATAGTCTTAATACAACTTAGCAGAATTTTCTCCAACATGGTCATGTCTATGGCTACATAGTCATAGACTCATAGTGCATGCTCCACATGTCACTCAACATAGTCATTTTAGGCGTGTCAATCGTAGGGCCTTTAGCAAATTCTTGGCCTCTTCTAATACAGGTGTGGCACTTTTGACTTTGGCATGTTGCCTTTCAACACGGACATATGTCTTTAAACACGAAGATGTTCTATATCTAGCATCCTTTGGCATGGCCTTTTGATTTCCAACTTGAGCATGTTGATTTCAACACGAGCGTGTCCAAGCCTTAATTAACTTCCTATGAGTGGAAGTTACCTCTAATGGTACAACAATATAGAGGTGAATTCTACAACGACATATTTTATAATATAGTCAAATAACTTGATCTAATACAATAGTGAATAATAATTTCTATCTAATTCAACGGTAATTAATCTATCTAATCCAATTGTGAATAATAACTTTTATCTATTCTAACGGTAAATGATTAATTATGGTATTATAGTATAATAACATAAATGTCACTATAGTCTTCACTAAATATAAAAGTGTAGCAGTCAGTTACATAAAATTAAAATGATTCTTAGTACACAAAAATACTAGTACATAGCACAACACTTTGCACAAGTGATCTTAGGTTTTGTCAAAGTATGATTGTCTCCAATAATGTGTGTAACTCAACCCAACTTTCGGATTCACTTCTATAGCCCACAAGTCCATCTTACATTTTCATGTTA
This sequence comes from Omphalea diandra, assembly GCA_949677035.1. Taxonomy (NCBI): domain Eukaryota; kingdom Viridiplantae; phylum Streptophyta; class Magnoliopsida; order Malpighiales; family Euphorbiaceae; genus Omphalea; species Omphalea diandra. The sequence continues at coordinate 35,555 of CATIWR010317530.1, read as the reverse complement.
CTCTTGCACTTTAATTTCATTTTAGTTATAATTAATTAACTATTTTAACTACAAAACAATCATCTCATTATTGTTAAAGTTCAAGGAAACAATTCTAATTTGTTTAGAGAAGAAATTCAAAATGGAAAGTTAGAGGCAAATTGTAAAGAAAAAGGTTCGCCAAGTCTACTTTGTTTATAAGCCCTAGTAATAAATAAAATTTACAGTCTATCACTAATATAAGATGAGTTTTTTAGTGTTTTCCATTGAACATATATTACTTCTAATATATTTTTTAAATTTATATTTTATTTTTCTGGCAATATATCATATTAATAAATTGATTATTATACTTAATTTAAATATAAATTGTTAATTTATTGACCTTAATGTCAATGTATTATTAAATTATTTAAATCTAAATATCAATATATTATCAACTATTAAAATAAAAAAATCACAAAAATTCTAAATTAAACATTAATAAGTAACAATTACAAAATTAACAAAACATTACATAATTAAAAATTAAAAATTACATGTTTTAAACTAATAAATCATTAACAATTAGATATTTCCAATTAAAAAATATTAATAGTTACATATTTTCAATTAACGTAATAATTAAAAAAGGGATAATGTGGTGGTGGAGAAAGAGAAAAAAATATGGCGATGGAGGAGGTGGGATACTGTAGTGGAGGAGAAAGGGAGGTGGTGCAAAGGTGGCAGAGATGGAGGTAGTGGTAGTGGAGACAGTGTCAATTATAATGGTGGAGGTGGAGGCGACGGAGGTGGTAACGGTGGAGGTGAAGGAGGGTGAGAAGAAAGGAAGAAGAAAATAATGAAGAAAAAAGAAGGTGAAGAAATGAAGGGACAAAGAATGAAGAAAATAATGTGAAAAATAAGAGGAAAATAAATAAATAGAGGACAAAATTTGAGTGACGAATTTGTCTCAAAAACATAAATTCTATTGCTAAAATTTAAAAAATATTCAAGATTTTTATTTTGAAGCCAAAAATATCATTTTGGAACAAAAAAATTAGCAACAAATGAATTTGTTGCTAATCGATGGCTATTTAGGTACAGACAATCAAATCTGTTAATAAATAGTGATGAACTAAAAATTTGTAGCTAAATTTTTTTCAAAAAAATGTAAAACTTTTTTAGACCTAAAAAAATTTAAAACTTTTTTAGACCTAAAAAAATTATCAATGGACTAAAATCTCATCACTAAATTTTTTTTCAAAAGATTTTAAAATTTTCATTTTGGAGAAAAAAAAAATTTGCAGCGAAAAAATTCATCGCTATTTAAAGACAAATTACCAAATCCGTCCCTATTTAGTGACAAACTAAGAATCCGTCACTAAATTTTCCCAAAAAAATTTTAAAATTTTCATTTTAGATCCACAAAATTAGTGATGGAAAAATTCATTGCTATTTAGCAGCAACCTACCAAATCCATCGCTAAATAGTTACAGACTAAGAATTCGTTGCTAAATATTTTTAATGACATGTTCGTGTCAAATTTTAGTGACGAATTCAAAGACTGTTACTAATTTTGCCACTAAATAGCGCCAAATTTTGTTTTTGTCAGTATTTTGTTGCTAAATAGTTATCTAAATATTTTCGTCATTATTCTAACATTTTCTTGTAGTGTCATTTTTCCTTCTAAATCCTCTCAAATTTGTGATAATCACTTGCTTTATCATTTTTAGTGGTCAGAACCTAGGCTTGACCAACTACTGGGTTTCCACTAAAACCATCAGACAAGTGAGAATTAATCTCCAAGATAAGCTCTACATTGACAATGATGATGGGTTTGATGAGTTTGGGTTCACTAAAATCATGAAGCAGAGGATATGGTGGTCTAATGATGATGATGACAATGATGAGAAGGAGAATAAGTTGTTTTGGGTTTTTAAGGTGACTGCTTTTTCTTCTTATTCTTTGACTTAAATAAGGTGTTTGTAGTTGTGAATTTAGATATAAAGGAGTTATACATAAATAATAAGGGTGAAAAACTAATTTACTTAGAATATAATAATTTAATTTACCAAAATTTATGGTGAGTGTAAAAAGAGAATGAAAGGTTGACAATAGAATTTCCCTTGCTAAAATTCAAGGAACTATTATTGTAATTTGGCTAGAGAAAGAAATTCAAAAATGGAAAGTTAAGTGGAAAATTGTAAAAAGAAGGTAAGCCAACTCTACCGTTTATTTATATGCCCTAGCAATGAGTAAATTTCCAAAAACTCACTAATTAATACAACTCAATATGCTCTTCTGCTCCAAATCCATTTGTTATCAATTTCATCAGTACAGGGATCTCATTAGAAGAGGGAAGAAAACATTCAAGATGTACTCATGAGCATGTATATATTTTACAAAATGAAAAAGAAAAATGGTTAAAAGAACTTACCTAGCTAAAGTATTGGCTGCTACAATGGTATTTTTTAAGAAAAATAAATAAATATGCCATTTTAATCTATTTCCCATATTTGGTAGCTTCCATGCAAAAGCAAATATATCTGAGTGAGCATGATTTTCGCTGAGTTGCACTGTGATATGGCTGTTACATGTGGTGCATTCGGTAGGATAATGGTTAAAAACCTCAAAAGAGAATCCAATGTCTACAACCATAACTGGAAAAAACCCCATTCAGATTATCTCTCTTTATTTGGGTTGATTTGGTGTCCATTTCCTGTCCTTAGTTGGAATTCACCTTGTATGCTACATATGTTAATAAATTCACATATTATCATAAGTGTTCACCACAGCATATTTATACAACACTAGTCTTACATATAAATGCATATACATTTTTACCCACCAAAGAATAAGAGCTGCAATTAATTAGGCTGATTCTAGAGAGTGAGAATGGACTTTTCTATAGGTGATGGTGGTGCTTCAGGCGACGAGCAAGAAGCTTGTGACTCTAGAAAGGGGAAGAAGGCGTACCATCGCCATACTACTCGTCAAATACACCAGCTTGAAGCGTATAAGACCGTCACTGATCCCTTTTTTTGTGTCTTATATATTTCATGTTCATGGATATGGCTTTTCTGTCTCCAAGAACTTTTAATCTATTCTTTTATTGTCTATCCAAGATTGTTTTATGTTATCAGTTTTTTCTTCTTAATATTTTTTTTTGGTTTTACTGTTTTTATTTGTCTTTTGGTTAGGTGTACCAATTGAACTATCATTTTTGGTGTCGTTTTCTTTAGCTTAGTCTGTATTGATATTGATTTGTGAATGCCAGAGGGTTTTCCCATTATTTGTTTACGTCACATATGCTGATTTTGCTGATGTTTCTGGTCATCACGCTTTGCTTCTTCTGTTAGTGCATTAATTCATTTATTGTTTAATTACAAGCATAACCCTCCTTAATTGGTCTTTAATTGTTGTTAACTTATTTAATTAGTGAATAGTAAATTTAATAAATCTGTCATTGCAATGATCATACAGATTTTTCAAGGAATGCCCACATCCAGATGAAAATCAGAGGCGCCAATTAAGTAAGGAGTTAGGCCTTGAGCCTAAACAGATCAAGTTCTGGTTTCAAAACAAAAGGACTCAAACAAAAGTATGTATACTCTTTGGCTTCATTGTATTTGCATTCTTGTGTTGTATTCTTATGATGCTTTTTCACTTGGCATTTTCTCAGGCTCAAAATGAGAGAGCAGATAATTCGGTTCTTCGTGCAGAAAACGAAAGGATTCAATGCGAAAACATTGCGATCAGGGAGGCACTCAAAAATGTGATTTGCCCATCTTGTGGAGGTCCACCCTTTGGAGAAGAGGAACGTCAACGTTGTCTGCAGAAACTTCAGCTAGAAAATGCTCAACTGAAAGAAGAGGCTAGTTTTTGGATTATGTTACAACTCAATTCTCTTTCTTAATATCACCAAATCTCTGACTTATTTTGTAGAGTCATTTTCTTAATATCATTTACCAGCTACATATAAAAATTACCCTTGTATTGTTCATGTGTTTGTTTATGTGCAACATAGTTTTCTATTGATGGTTTTATCGTGATTGTTTTGCAGCATGAAAAAGTATCTGCCCTTCTTGCCAAGTACATTGGAAAACCAATTTCACAGATTGATTCACTGATTCCTGTCCATCGATGTTCATTAGACTTTTTGCCAGCAGGCCTCCCTAATCAAAGGATGGGAAGCCCTGCATTTGAGCTTGAACTAAATCCAGGAATTTATGACCTTAATTCAATGCCTTACCTACTTAAAGGAATCCCAGACATGGAGAAGGCACTCATGTCTGAGACTGCTGCCAATGCCATGGAAGAGTTGATAAGGCTTTTGCGAATCAATGAACCTTTGTGGATCAAATCCCAGTCTGAAGGAAGATATGTCATTCATCGCGACAGCTATGACAAAATATTCCCTAGGACTAATCACATTAAAGGTTCAAACGCACGTATTGAGTCATCAAAGGACTCAGGAGTGGTGACAGTGAATGGAATGAACTTAGTGGAAATGTTCCTAGATTTGGTTAGTAATGATTACTTCTCCTTTTCATTGTCATAAAGTTAACCCACATAGCAGGAAAGGAACAAGCTGAAGCAAAATTTCTGACTCTGCAGACTAAATGGTTGGATCTTTTTCCAACAATTGTTACTAAAGCTAGCATAATTCAAGTACTCGAAAGTGGAATGTTAGGAAACCGAAGTGGTTCTTTGCAACTGGTATATATTGGTTGAGTGGTTCGATTAAGTTACCATATTTTTTCTGAAACTTTGTTATGTATTACATATTGAACTAAGAAGAGAACATATGCAGATGTATGAACAAATGCACATTCTTTCACCCTTGGTTCCACCGAGGGAATTTTGCTTCCTTCGTCATTGTCAGCAACTCGAGCCTGGAACATGGGTGATCGTAGATGTATCCTATGATTGCTTTAAAGACAATATGTCCCCATCCCGTGCCTGGAGGCTTCCTTCTGGATGTATGATCCAAGACATGCCTAATGGATGTTCTAAGGTGAGCAAATTTCCATTTCTATAATAGACAAGATCAATTAGTTTAGCATATGCTACAAATTACTGCTTGATTTTAGATATGCAAAAACAATCACATTATGTGTGTTTGTGAAATGGGGTTCGATTCTGAGCCAATTTCATACATGCCTGGCTGCATATGACAGGTTACATGGGTGGAACATGTAGAAGTAGATGACAAAACTCAAACTCATAGACTATATAGAGATCTCATCTGTGGTAGTTCTGCATATGGAGCTGAAAGATGGATTGCTACCCTGCAGAGGATGTGTGAAAGGTTTGCTTTCACCTTTGGCGAAGCTGCAAATACTTGGGAGCTTGGAGGAGGTAATTAAGTATCTTCATCCTATTCTCTTATCTCTATTATTCCCTTTCTTTGCTCTTAATACATTATTATTGCTTCAATATGTTTTCCATTGCTCAGTGACGACTTCACCTGAAGGGAGAAGAAGCATAATGAAACTTGCTCACAGGATGGTCAAGAACTTTTGTGCAATGTTGAGTATGTCAGGTAAGCTGGATTTTCCTCAATTGTCTGAAGTGAACAATAGTGGGGTTCGAGTATCTGTTCGAAAAAGCGTAGAACCAGGCCAGCTTGGTGGTATGATTGTCAGTGCTGCTACTTCTCTTTGGCTTCCTCTTCCACCTCAGAATGTTTTTAGTTTCTTCAAAGATGAGAGAACACGAGTTCAGGTTTATGAATATTGGACCATGCTTCACTTTTGAGTGTATGCGTATGCATGTTGGTAAAATATATAGCAGTATCTAATATCGGGTACTTCCTTTCAATTATTGCAACAGTGGGACATTCTCTCCAATGGAAACCCAGTGCATGAGATTGCACATATCTCCAATGGTGTTCATCCAGGGAACTGTATATCCATTATTCGGGTAATTCCAATTTTTCATTCTCTTCTAATGTCTAGATGTATGAGCTGAAAGAGCCATTTGGATCAATTGTTTCAACGGTCGACGAGTTGCCTCAAGTCTAACACTAAACAGAACAGTCGTTTGAACTCTTGACTGAAATCTAGTAGTATCAATGCTTTCTCAACTGTTATCTGATAAACATTTATTTATGAAGCAGCCATATATGCCAAATGAGAACCACATGCTGCTGATTCAAGAGAGCTACACAGACCCTTTAGGATCCTTAGTAGTATATGCTCCCATTGACATTCCAACCATGAACGTAGCAATAAGCGGCGAAGACTCATCGATCATACCCATTCTTCCATCCGGTTTTGTTATATCTGGAGACGGCCGACCGGACACGGGAGACGGAGCTTCAACAAGTGCAAATGCTGGAAGAACAGGAGGGGGTTCACTCGTCACAGTGGCCTTTCAAATATTGGTTTCTGCCCCTTCCTCTTCTTCTTCCTCCAAGGAGCTCAACATGGAATCAGTGGCAACTGTCAATACACTTATCAGCTCCACTGTTCAGAAAATCAAAGCTGCTTTGAATTGTTCAAACTTGGATTGATCAGCCTTTTATTTAATTTAGCTGTTAGTACGATTATTTCAAAACTAAAACTCCTGCACCCATTGAAATTTTTGCATGCTTGAAAGAGATGCGACAAATATGTTGCTGCCTTCGAGGCAAATTGCAAATAAGGGGAACTTTTACGTGTGGAAATTGCTTGGTACAGTGAACCAGAATGCTTTTTCGAATTAGGAAGAGGAATTAGTTTGCCATTGTCCCCAATGGGTTTCTCCTTGTTTTTCACCTTTTCAGTTGGGCATTCTAATAGTGGTAATCGTTCTGATGTTTATCTAATTAAGAGCTTGCATGGAGTGGATTAGTGAGAGTTAAAAGGGTGTAATGTAAATGAGATTAATAAATTAATCAATTAATTTTATTTGTGAGTTTTTTAAAATATAAATGAAAGTTACAAATTTATATACATTATTTTCAAACATTTGTTTTTCTCAAACCTCCGAATTAAGTCAAAAGGATAAAATGAAAATATTTTAAATAATTATATTTTATTTCATACATTTTTATTCTATTACATTCCATATCTTTTCACTTTAAAAAACACTCACTCTATGCAATACCTAAGGGACAAAAGAGACTGAATTTTTTTTCTTTTGGTAAAATTTAGAGAAAGCAGGAAGAACAACCCAATATTTATAATATGGAAAAAAAAAAAAATAACCAAGGACCCCTACTGCAAAATCCAGTGGAGGTTTGAAATGAGCCAATTACGAGCAATTACTGAAATTTGTTATTCAAGTTGGTGCTAGTTAAAAAAGGCTTTTGTTAATTAAAATGTGATCCATTGACAGGGCACGGACAATGGCATCGTTTTGGAATTGACTTCAACATGAGTTCTGAAATTGGACTACTTGGATAGAATTGAGGATTTAAATAAATGCATTTAAATTTGACATTAATTGAAGATTTATGATTTTCATTATGATCCATTCAAATCCATCTTCATTAACCCGGGAAAAAAAAACTCAATTATAAAAAGAAATTCAAAACGTCGTCACTATTCTCGCCAGTCTTGGCACAGTGTGAAAACGGAGAATCACTATGCCAGAGATCGAGGCATAAGTTCCCACATTATGCTTATCTATAGGAGTACATCCTCTTTATAAAAGTAGCTTGTATAAACAGACACAAGTTGGACACTTCAAATTCAGACTCCAACAAAATCACTCTTATTCTCCTATCAAAATACATGCTTATTATTCTCTCTCCAAAAAAAAAAAAAAACTCATTAAAAGATGGAGAAAAGACTCCTCAAAGAGCCGCCAACACATTTTGAGCCGAGCTACTTTCTTACAGGTCCTCAGGACCATTAATGTCCTGCATATTACAGAAATGAAAGATCACCCAGTTCAAAAAAAATTACTTCATATTTTCTTTTGGTACATCAAAAATTTTTTAAAAGGAGAGCAATATTAAGGGTTGAACCCCCCTTATCTCCGGCACCATACGGCAGGCAGGCACTCAACCATGAGGCTATTTGCCAAGTGGAAAAATGAAACAAGTATACTCAAAATAACAGTACGTAAAATAACAGAATTAAAAACTGTACCTTGTTCTCAATCACAGCACCATCAGGTATTTCCAATTTCACACCAGTTTTTGCTGTAATGCTCACTTTCCCCTACAGAAGTTTACAAAAAGATACTATGTTACAAACTTGTATGAGCTAGGCGATAGTATAGGTTGGAACACCTATTAAGGAGGATAGAGAACCAAGTACAGACTTGAACTAGATACTTGTGGTGTGTTCTAAAACCCAAATGGATCAAGGCAATAGTATAATTGGAGTATCTAATAACAAGTATCGAAACCAATATAAGAGTTGAAATAGCAACTACTGGTGCGATCCAAACCCAAATATGTCACATAGCCATTATCTCCATCCATAATTGTTCGGAAAGATTCATCTAAACATAACCGAGGGAACACTAAACTCGCAATAATTCAGAAAGAAGCTGGAACCAACAGAATACCATACAGGCCGAATTCAGTCCACATTTTTTAATAATTTTTGCAGTCTCAGCCAACAAGGAGGAAATTTTCAATCAAGCGATTTGGCATGGAACAAATCCAAACAATAAACAGAGACTACATGTTTGCAAAAATATTTACAGGTTTTGAAAACTGCTCAATGACTTAGTATCGCAACCCCTGCAGTAACCCTTCCACATTATCTCACTTACCAACTAGAATCAAGCTCTTTCAATAGAAACCAAAATATCATTAAACAACATTTGTGGCTTTACAATTAGAACCGGAATTGGTATTGATATCAGTCAAGGTGTCATAGAATTAGCCACTACTCTTTTTTCCAAATTAGCAAAAAACCGAAATCAATATCAAACCAATAATCTAACTAAAAATCATAATCATTTTGAAGATCTAACAATTTATAGTGAAAATTTTTCTGCCATTTATTGTGCAAATAACTTCTGAGGCGGATTACACAAAATCAATAACATATTTTATACACATACTAAATTATTAAAAAAGTTCATATAGTGTGACAAGGGTTGATGGCCAAAATAAAAATTTAAAAGAAATAGATTTTCAAGTAATCATTAAAATAAACTTTAAATTTATATATAGGACTGAAAGCAAAGTCCAAAACAGACCCAGATATGTTGATTATATATGATAGTGTTCATAAAAAAGACTAACAAAGAAATACTGTTTAAAGTAATACAATTCAGAACATTTCACTACTTGATAATTTTTCAGAACTGCACCCGACATAAACACATAGACATTACATATATAAAATAACTAAACAACAGAAGCTACAGGAGGCCCTGCAATACCCTTGAGGTAACTCTCATGAGGAATCAGGAATGGAAGGGTGGGATTATGAAGGTTTCTTCCAGGTTTCTAATACCTAATCCCACGTGGAAATGAAAATCAATAGTGAAGACTTATTCCTGGTTTCTAATACGCATTCGTTCTACTCCAGGTTGTCAAAAACCAAAGAAATGGGAATGAAGGATTCCCAGAATTTCATTCCCGACGCATATTACTCATAAATGCATGTACAAGTCATTTGCATAAAACTACCACTGTGTAAGTGTGTCTATAATAACTCAGGGATTAAAGGATAAAAGAAAGAAAAAATTAAATGCAAAGGAGGACCATGTAATACCTTTAGAGTGACACCAGCACCAAACCATACATCACCAGTGACCTTAAGGCTATCAAGATCAATGATACTAGGGATTGACTTAAATCGACTCAAAAAGTTGGACACCTGCAAAAAGAAAACAAAAAAGAGTTAAAATTTTGTAATTGTGCGAAAGCACCCAATCTCCGCAAAAATTAAAAAAAAAATCATAACCTTCTTAAATTCTGGACCCAGTTCAATAGAAGGATTTGCAGGATTTTTTCTAGCTTTATTTCGGATGACAAAGCCATCCTCCAAGGTGTAAAGATCAGACTGCCAAAAGCCAATACAATAAGTTAGAGACGTCTCTTTTATTAGCTAAGACTTCAATCCAAGAAAGAAAATAAGACAACCTGCACAAGAAGCAAATCAGAAGTTGCCTTCACTGGAAGGAATCGAGATCGAGGAACATTTATACCAATTGCATTATCAAAAAACTGTTTGACAGACGAAAAGTCATATCAGAAAGGGGAAAATAAGTCCAGCTCCAAACTCAAAATTATGTATAAGAACTTCTATGTGTACCTTAATGGCTGCACCAGCTGCAGTTTCCAGCTGAAGAACTTTGACTCCATCAACTTCCTGAAAAAACAATACCTGTTTTATCAACAACTTGACCATATAAAAACAAATAGAAATTATAGAACATGAAATAAGAGTAGAAAAAGAAGGGCTATTAAGAGAGTGAGATACCTTTGGGTTAGGAATTATCTCCATCTTTAAAGCGTCAGCTTCAACAAGCCTTTTAATTGCTGACAAGCTCACCCACCTGTTATTGTATATAGTTTTAGTACTCCAACCATCAAGTTATCATTTCATCATTGATGGCAACAATACTTACAAGTTGTTTGTATTAAAAATTTTGAACTTCTCTATTGACTTGAATTCATTGACCTGTTTCAAGTAAAATTGATCCATAAATTTGGAAAAATCACTCTGCACAAATTGTAAGATATGATGATAAATTTCCAGCGAGGACAAGGAATTCCCTTTTCTCAATTAGTGCCACTTCCCTTTATCCACAGGCTATAGGCACCGCTAAGATAGAGAACACAACTTGAAAAGAAAGAAACCATTCTATAAAGAAAAACGCTAGCATCATGGCTTACATGCTCATCAGGTACTTGGGCAATCTCCAGCAGCTGCACCACATAATCAAGGAAACAAAATTAATTTCTTCCTCTTCTGCAGAGGTAGTGCTTGGGAAAAAAGGAGAATGGCTTTGGTTAGACCGAGAGGAGGGAAGTTGAAAAGTTTGCTCGATGTTATTAAAACATAAAGAACATTGCACTCTGAAGCAGTATCTCTAACACCATCAATAAACAAAACTTAAATCTGAATACTGGCGACCATGCACATGGAAAATTGATGTAAAAAGGAAACACGCTTGCTGCCTAAATAACTTTGTTAATTTTTTGGTCCATAATTTGATTAGCTTACTAAATTACTTATTTGAAACAAAAAAAAAACAAAAGGTTTCTGTTGAGAGAGAGAGAGAGAGTCTAAACAAAATCTGTTCTCAAGTAAAAAGCACTAATGATGTAGAACACTACGTTCTCATATCTACTCTAACTAAAAATCCAACTATGTCCACAGTCTAGTAATCTTTCTCTTCTACCATTAGTTTAACCAAGAATCAAAATATTCCTACAGAGTTTAAATCTTTACATTGAAAAATAAAACAGGAAAATTACTATATGATCTACAAAGATATAAAACTACTTGCTTAGATTCCTATTCAGCTATAATAATTAATGTTATGAGATTGGCTTGGGTCATGATTAGGACTCCAACTGAGTTGGTTGTCACACAACACTCAAATGTCAAAGAAGGAACAACTGAAACAAGCACTAAAGAATCTCCTAGCCCACAATTGATCAAGAAAACATTCAATAAGCATAACCATTGTAAAGAAAGGTAATCCAAAAAAAATAATAATAATAAATTTGGATATATTTCAAACATAATGATCATGTCTACTTATAGCATAAGGGAAAAGTTCAATGTTGATTGGAAGGTCAAAAAAATACAGGTTTAACAAAGCTGAAACAATTTTTCTCTTCTTCAAAAATTTCCTCCAGGTAAAAAGAACAAAGTTTTGGTCCCCACAGAAAAACTTGGAATAATAGTTATAAAAACTTAAAATGACACTATTTTTCAGTTAGCAAACTAGTGAGGTAGAAACAGTTTTTGCTGATGGGACTTTCAGGAAATAGGATCGTAAAGAAGTAGATCACTAAAAAGTGAAATGGCAACTGGGCAACTGAAGTTCTTTATATTAATTTAAGCATTCTCTAAGCTTTCAGGACTTCTTCATGATGTATGGTTTTGGCTCAATTTGGAGAAACACAACTCACGAACTCATTGTCTTTTACTTGTTCTGGATGTTAAGTGACCTTAGTCCCTCTAGTTTTGCAAATTTGGCAAAGCAATGATTAATAACTTACCAGGTGGGAAAACGAAACGATAAGTTTTGGAAGTTAAATACCTATTCATAGATGAGAGATACAACACACTAAAGGAATTTCAGAAAAAAAAAAAATCATAAGACGCATTTCAACACATGGTAGGCAAGATAAAGCAGGGCTTTAGGTGTGCTATGTGCCCAAGACTCTTCTGACCAAAGAAATTCCCTTCATTACAATTACATACTTCATGAAGACAAATGTCAGCATAAGACTAAGGAAACATGGACAAAAAATAACATCCAAGTTCAGTTGTCAGGTTAGTTGTAGAAACATCACGCATAACAGTTATGAATTAAGTTGAAATAGATTAAGAATTAAGACTACTTTTCGCCACATTTATAATTAGCCAAGAAAGAAGATCTACTAACACTGCACAAGAATTGTGTACCTGAACCTTCCCTTCATAAGAGATCAGAGTACCGCCCTTTACATCAGCCAGGGTTTTGGGAGTCACCTGCAAAAGAGTGAAAAAAAAATAAGGTAACATATTTCAAGCCATAAATGCAATTAACAGGCTGCATTCATGTTTCTGTACCTCCATGCAGTATTCATTCTTGTTTCTGATCAGATGATTTAAGATTTCTGTAACAATGAGTCAAGTGAAATTATCTGAAAGACTTCAATTCTAACATTTTCATCATTTAACACTCAATAGAATAGAAAACTAAATGCCAAACACTGAAGGCATGATGAGATGCAAAATCAGGATACTCAAATCAACAACAGCACCAAGGTTATCTGAGTTGGCAACAAATACATACTCCTTGCCCTGCAAGCACGAGAAATAAATACCAATGAAGGTAACAGTATGCACAAGGACAAATAACTGCATATCATAATGAGGAAAAGAAAAAAACAGTACCAAAGCACCAACCTGTGCTAACAAAGCATCAAGCTTGCCACTGTTCTTCAAAGACGGGAACACATCCCCATGCCCCGGAGGATACCTTCAAAAAAAAAATGATAATTTGAGTGCAAAAGGAATACCACTAAAAGAGAACTTTTAAAATAACAGTCAAGAACACTCACTAAAAAAGTTGTAAGCCATGCACTTAACCTACTGAATGCATCATGCACTTTAAACTTCATGTGCTTTTAGAATTTCCCTTTTTTTCAAAATGAATTCAGATATTTTTAGAGTGAATCCATACACATTTCCCCAATTGTCTTGTTTAGTTTACCAAAGTTTTACATTGTTAAGGAGTCATCTACTTAGATCAGATGTCATCTGATAACAAAGCATTAATGCATAGAAGTATTGGAATATAAATACATCATTTGCAAGATGGAACAAATACTTAGTTGCTAACGATCCAAAAGCTCCACAAATTAGCTCATGTTATAATTATCACAAAGCTTCTTAAACAGCTATTATAAAAGCCAGGTCTTCAGCATAGCTATGAATAAGGTAATTTAGCATATAATCTAATTAAGTTATGTACTCCATAACACAGAAACAGGCTTTTTGGAATATATGTCAGTCCCAAACAAGGAGAACTTATAAAACTTCAAGTTAATATCTAATACAAATTTACTTGTAAAAACCCAAAATTCTATGAATGGAAAAACAGATTTAGATTCTGAAGATTCATAGAATACTAAGCCACAAGGAAGTTAATAGGATAGCTGTCCATAAAAATTTTTGCTTATTTTCTAAGGAGCAAAAACAGGACTGTCATCTTTACTAGAAAAACACATGTACGAGAAAGAATGGATGCTTTAGGGTTTTAAAAAAGAAATGGAAAAAAAAAACGTTTATTACCCACAATAAATGGAAAAAGAAGACATTTAACTAGTTTAGATGTAAAGATATAGATAAAAAAGACAGATACATGATTTTATTCATCAAGCAGGCGTTTCAGAAAATTTTCTTTATGACCTATATGATAGATACACAACTGTAATGTCCAAAAAGGGAAAAACTAAATACTGTAAATGTTGTCAAATATAAAGTGAAATATAAAATAGTTCAAACGGTCAAAATATATAAACTATACCATGCATCCTTGCCAGTCTGTCCTCTGGATGGCAATGGAGTAAAATCATCAACCACCAACCGAGGGTACTGACTCTGCATAGATCCAAGAGTGAAAATCCATAACTCTATACTTTTCTTTGTTGTTAGTAACATGATAAAGCAACTGTATCTTGTACCTGATTGAATGTATGGATCTCAACATTTGATTGTGAGTACTTCTCTATGATCTAAATTGAACACGATTGAATTAGTTTTAACTTTCAAGTATTACATGTAATATGAAAAATTTGACCGAACTGAAGTAAAGATCAAGGTTAGGCACCTTCTGGGTATCATCATGAGTGTTGAAGGAGTTCATTAGAAGCAAGGGAACATTGCACCCATATTTCGAATTGAGATTCTACGGTAATCCCAAAGTCAGTTGCAAGCACAGATTAAACAACTACAAAATAGGAAACAAAAGCTGAAGGAAAAGAAAAAAAAACACCTCAATCTGAATGACGATAAGATCAAGGAATGTCAATCCATTACGAACTTCAATAACAGACCTGCATAACCAAAAAGAAAATTATCTGAATCACGATTTGATCACTATTATGAGTGTAAAAGAGTCGAGTTGAGCCGAGTATTAACTTGCTCAAGATTAGCTCATTCATAAACAAGCCAAGCTCAAGTCAAGTATTTTAAAATCGTTCAATAAATGACTCAAGTAGAGTATGATAAAGATTGCATAGAACTCACAAGCCAAAACAGGCTCAATCAAGTGAAAGTATTTTTTAACAGAATCAAATTACAAACGAAATTATTGATAATTTTTTAGAAATTAGTATTTTTTATTTAAGATCTAAATATATTTGTCAGGGAAAAATTACAAAAGAACTCAAATATGACATCATAAATGTATATTGCAACATAATAACCAAAATAGAATAGTCAAACAAAGATGCAATTACTTGGGTCCAGTGCAGCCCATTGTTGTCCCCAATCCTCCATTAAGCTTCAAAACAACGAGTTTATTCAAAAGCTTCTTAGTCTCTGATGGATCTGCAACAAACCGGATGGCAGTTGATCATCTTCACGAAAATCAAATATATAAGGAATTACAGTATTGATACTACTTTTGATAAGATAATTACCATCAGAAACAGACGCCAAGGCGTCATAAGGAACCACTATTTCATCAGTAGGTGTTTGAATCTTGCTCCACTCCACGTGTTGCGCTTCCCCACTTTATCATAGTCCACAATTTCATAGCAAAACAACGATACTCATCAACATTACAAATCTAAAACGTTACACCTGAGATCTCACATACTAAAATCATGGATGATCATTAATAAAATCTGACATTTATAAATTTGAATCATGATCACCTGAGATAGCGAGAGACGAGGCTAATGAATCCATTTTTCTCACTCTCACTGCCAACAAAAAAAAAAAAACCCGAAGAATTTAAACTAGGATCTAAACACTATATGCTTCAACGTACAAGACAAACCAAAAGAACCACAAAAGCAGAACAGTTCAATCGAGGTGACCCATTAATCCAAAATCAACGAAAACAAAGAAGAAGTGGGTACCTGATTTGATCGAGTCCGGCTGCAGCGGACTTGAGCGAGGTGAGCTTATCGGTGGCAGCAGAAGCCATTGGTGAGAAAAAGAATGAAAGCTTTCGATCTAGAGATACAGAAAGAAACAGGAGAAGGGTGATATGATATATGTGTACGTGGTAAAATCAAAGATTCTATTATTAACTTAATTTGGAAGTAAGTGTAACAAAGGGAAAAAATGGAGCTGGGACCTAACAAAGGAGGTGTGAGGTGGGGTTTGGGTTAGGACAGTGGAACTTTATAGAGGGCAGTGGACTTGCGAGCGAGCGAGCGAGATGCAAGACGAATCTGACGCCTAATCCCATAGAAAGCTAAAGAAAAGAAAAGGAAGAAGTGGCGCCTGTTTTACGCAATGGGACACACGTCCCATGTTTTTTAGCCAAATGGGATGATGGATGGCTTAGTAAATCCTCCCATAATTTTCTTTTGAGAAACTAAACTATGGGTTAATTTCACCCAAATGCATTTAATTATTTATCCCTTTTATGACTTAAAAATATATGACTTTCTATAATTTAATACCTAACACTGTATTCTGCCGAATATTCTAACCGATTGATGATGCGATATACCATTAACTATTTCTTATAATTTTAAGAAAAATTAGTATTTAGTCCCTCAGATTTTATATAATTAATTTGTTTGCCCTTCCATTTTCAAAAATTCTTGTAATCTCCTCAACATTCCACTACATTTAACTAATTGGTCCATTTGTTAAATTTTTTGCTGTATAATAATAAAATATTATTTTTATCCTTAATCTAAACTTAAATTTTATAGCAATACTCTATATCTTCATCATAATGCAAATCATAACTCTTCATCTCCATGTTCTATCTTCAACCAAACTCAGTTTATTTAATTTAAATCAATTAAAATAATTAAATGAACAATTAATTCAAATTAATTGAAAATATAAATAAATTTATAAATATTATACTGCACTTATTTAATTCTTGATCCTAGCATATATAGTTTCAGGACATCTAAATGAAACTAGTAACTTTTAATGCGCAAGTTTAGGTCATCAAAATCCCATTGCCAAAAAATTATCAATGATGATGAAAATTAGATCCAAAGGTACCTATAAGCAACCTTTAACATTAGGAATTCAGATATGTAGGTGATTTTGCCTAAATGTGACTAAATTCTCCAGTTGAAGCCGAAAGCCTTTAGCTCCAACAAAACTTCTTCGACATGAAACGACATTGTCCAGGGTTGGCAATCACAAGTCAAGTGTTTTTAAGGACAAAGAGTTCAATGGTAGTGTCGAATTGCCAAGATAACATCAAGATCGATAGAATTTATAATGATAGGCAAGTCATGATTTCTCTCTTGTCAATTTGTTACTCGATGGTTTCAGGTGAAATCAGTGCTAGTGAAGAAAAGAGAACATCAAACTTGTTGTTTTTCTTAGATTTTATGATAAATAGCGGCTGATTTGATGATGAATGAAGTGATTTGTGCTGGATGAGATGATGGTAGGAATGAGATGGGATAGAAGGGAGATGAAATATTTTTTTTTTGTTTGAGGGATATTTTAGAAATTCTATTTAATTTAAGATTTTAACTCTATTTTTATTTAATTAACTAACAACAATATGAGTGTTAATTAAACAAAAGAACTAATCAAATAACAAACTCAAGATTTGCCTCTACTCCATATTCCTTCAAAGGGAAAACAATTCTTCAAATAGATAATAGTGATTATTATTGGCTACACTTCTCCTTAAAATAACTTCATTATTATTCCACATTTAAAGAAATCCTAGCAATAGAAAAACGAAATAATAAAAAATTTAGATTTTATCTTATTGAACATATTTCTCATGGATTGTGCTTAAAATACAAATCCAAATCCTTTATGTGCAAAAAACATTTCATTTTAAAATATTCTTTGTGAGTGATTTCTATATCATCTTAAATACGTTCCATAAATATGTTCATCTTGTTTAAAAGAAAGAGAAACGAAAAAGTCTGAATTGATCCATCAAGAAGAAAAGTGTTTAGTAAGGAAATTTGTATGGAAATCTACACAACAACAGATTTAAAGAGTAGTTTAGATTTAGGAATGATAGTTGTACGTCTTGAAGAATGAGACACAAGACTTGCCTCCACTCCTTCAAATAATTCTTCAAACAAATGCTAATGATGTTAAGGATAACTTAATGAGGTTTTAAAATAGAGGGATAAACTCATTAATTATGTTAAATTTAAGGAATAAAATAATAATTTTTTCTAATTTTAAGTTATAGCACTTTATGCATAAACCATAAAGATTCTTTTTCTAAGGGAATTAGAAAGATTAACGATGAGAAAGAGATGATTTAGGGCTTACATGAAAAAAAAAATCATTTGGCATGCCACTTTATAGTTTAAAAGTAAATTTGAAAATTTTTAAAGTGATAAATCAAAATTAGAGTATAATTAAGTATATTGATCTGAAGTCAAAGGACGCTGGATGGAATTAATTTAAAAATTATTTATACTAATTAAAAATTCACACGCTATACTACTGTCATTTAATAAATTCTTTCACATATTTTATAAATATTCATAAATTTAGAATATTCATCACCAAATTGTGATTATATGATCAAATAAGTAATATTTGTTTCAAAACAAATAATATATATAAAATATTTTTAATCTCATTTTTAGTTACCTATTTCATCTTTTCTTTTAATAATTTTTATTTTTATTT
This sequence comes from Omphalea diandra, assembly GCA_949677035.1. Classification (NCBI taxonomy): domain Eukaryota; kingdom Viridiplantae; phylum Streptophyta; class Magnoliopsida; order Malpighiales; family Euphorbiaceae; genus Omphalea; species Omphalea diandra. Next base: position 17,148 of record CATIWR010317530.1, on the reverse strand, counting down.
TTAATTATTTTTAATTAAATAGTTTAATATGATAATTCAAATCAATTATGTAGCAAATAGTTAGATTGACAAATGATAAATTTTTATTTCAAATAAATTATAAAAAATTCATGGCAATCTATTACCCCGCCTCTATACTCAAAATTTTGAACAATTAATAGAATTAATTTAAATCTTTGTTTTCACGTTAAAGTTTTTACTTTTTTACTTTTTTCTATTTTTCTATTCAAAATTTATTTAAAATTTTAACTTTTAAATTTTCTAATTTTATATTCAGAAATTTTTTATCATATGATATTAGATTTCTATTTAAAATTTTTTCTGTTTAGATTTTTAATTTTCTATTTAGGAGATTTTTTATATGACAATTATTTTTAATTTTCTATTTAAATTTTTTTGATATGACAATTTCTTATAATATAATATAAAATAATGACAAGTGACTATGTTACATACAATTGTTCAACAAATGACATGTAATTAAAAAAATCAAATAAAAATATATTGTTATATAAATCTAATTGTAAACCTACGTGTTGCGCAAGATGAATATAATAATAATTTTAATAATTTTATTTTATTTAAATAATTAGTTAATTAATTAAATATATTATTATTATTTTATTAAGTCATTATCAAGTAAAGAAAATAATAAAGTAAAATTTTAAAATTTATAATTATGTATGAAGGTAATTATAATAAAAAAAATTATCTACTGGTTCAAACCTTTATCCTTATGTGGCATAATTTTAAAACAAATTTATTAAATTTGAATCAAATAATTTATGATAATCAATCAAATAAATAATATTAAAAATTTCATAATATAAAATAAAATCAATAGATAATTGTAAATTATATATACATACATGAAATAATTATACCAAAAAATTATTTATTAATTCATAATTTTAATCTTGTATAGTATAGTTTTAATTGAAAATTTGTTAAACTTGAATGAAGTAGTAATGACAATCTATTACACTGTTGTTAACTCTTATACACTCAAAATTTTGAATAATCATTTAAATTAATTTAAATCTTAGTTTCATGTTTAAAATGTTTACTTTTAAAGTTTTCTAATTTAAAAATTGTTTAAAATTTTTTACTTCTTAAAATTTTTAATTTTATATTCAAAATTTTTTTATTATATGATATTAACTTTTTGTTTAGATTTTCACTATCTATATTTTTTTTAAAATTCTCTATTTAGAAGATATTTTTATATGACAACTATTTTTTCTAATTTTCTATTTAGAATTTTGATATGATAGTTTTTTTTATAATAAATATAAAATAATGACACGTAACTATATTATTATTTAATAAACATTGTTTAAAACTAATTTTAATAATAAACTAACAATATATACTAGTCACAAATCGTGCATTGTACAAGATAATTATAATAATAATTTTATTATTTATTTTAATAAAATAATTAGTTAACTAATTGAATAATTAATTATTATTTTATAAAAATTATTATCAAATAAATAAAATTTTAAAATTTATAATTATGTATAGAGCTAATTGTTATAAAAAATTATCTGTTGATTCATTTTTTCAATCTATATGACATAATTTCAAAGAAAATTTTATTAAATTTAAATGAAATAATTTTTGATAATCAATCAAACAAATAATATTAAGTATTTTCATAATAAATATATATATATATATGTGTGTGTGTGTGTGTGTGTGTGTGTGTGTGTGTATGTGTGTGTGTGTGTGTGTGTGTGTGTGAGAGAGAGAGAGAGAGAGAGAGAGAGAGAGAGAGAGAATTATAATAAAAGATTATCTTTTTATTCGTACCCTTAGTCTTGTGTAACATAGTTTTAAGAGAAAATTCATTAAAATTAAACAAAATAATTTATGATAATCTATTATACTACTGATAACCCTTATATATCAGAATTTTAAACAATCAATGGAATTAGTTTAAATCTTAATTTTCTATTTAAATAAATTTTTATTATTTAGGTTTTCCAATTTTCTATTTAGAAATTATTTAAAATTTTTACTTTTTCAAATTTTTCTGATTTCTTATTTAGAAATTTTTTATATGATCTTATCTTAATGTTTAGAATTTAACTGTTTAGGTTTTTGAATTTGCTATTGAGAAAGTCTTTTTTATATGATAATTAGTTTTTTATTTTTTATTCATAATTTTTGGTGTATAATTTTAATTAATTGCCTTTTCATCTCAAAACAAAAATTTTTAGAATTTTACTCTGAAATTTTTCTAATTTTTTGTTTAGAAATTTTTTTTTAATCATATGATGATATTAGTTTTCTATTTAAAATTTTTACTATTTAGATTTTAATTTTCTATTTAAAAGTTTTTTTAAATGGCAATTATTTTTTAATTTTTTATGTAAAAGTGTTTTGATATGATAATTTTGTATTACATAATACAAAATAACGATATATTGGTATGTTATACATAATTGTTTTATAAATGCCTGGTAATTAAAAAATTAAATCTGGTTAGAAAAGAAAAAAAGTGTTCATATAGAACTAATCATAAATCTACGTGTTATGAGAGATTATTATAATAATAAATTTTAAATAAATTTAATATTTATTTTTTAAATAATTAGTTAATGAATTGAATAATTAATTACTATTTATTAAACATTATTATGAAGTGAATGAATAATAAAATAAATTTCTTAAAAGTTATGATTATGTATGAAAGTAGTGGTAATAAAAGATTGTCAATTGGTTCATATTTTCTGTCTTCTTACGTGACAAAATTTCAAGATAAAATTTATTAAATTTGAATGAAATAATTCTTGATAATCAATCAAATATATAATATTACAAATTTCATAATAGAAAATAAATTAATAGATAATTACAAATTATATATACATATGTGAGTAATTATAACAAAATATTATCTATTGATTAATACTTATAATTTTGTGTAGCATAGTCTTAAAAGGAAAGTTATTAAACTTAAAAAAAATAATTTTTGATAATTTATTACACTATCCCTAACCCTTATATACTCAAATTTTGAATAATCAATAAATGAATTTAAATCTTCATTTAATGTTTAAAATTTTTTATGATTTATGTTTTTCTAATTTTATATTTAAAAGTTGTTTAGAATTTTTATTTTTAAAATTTTTTAATTTTATTTTTTTGTCGTTTGATATTAATTTTCTATTTAGAATTTTCAATATTTATATTTTTTAATTTTTTATTTAGAAAATGCTTTATATGGAAATTAATTTTTCTAACTTCTTATTTAAAATTTGATATGATATAGTTTTTTTATAACATTATATAAAATAATGACATGTGAGGCTATATTATACATAATTATTTAACAAATAGCAAACAATTGTTTAAACTAAATTTTGAGAATAAAATTAATAATATGTACTAATAGTAAATTCATGCACTGTGCAGGATGATTACAGTAATTAATTTTAAATAAATTTAATATGTATTTATTAAGTAATTAGTACTTGAATAAATAATAATTATTTTATAAAAATTTATTATTAAGTAAATAAAATAATAACATAAATTTTTAAAATTATAATTATGTACAAAGATAATTATTATAAAAAAATTATCTATTAATTTATACCTTCAATTTTATATCATGTAATTTTAAGGAAAAATTTACTAAATTTGAAGAAAGGTATTTCGTGATAATCAATTAAATAAATGATATCAAGTATTTCATAATCAAAAATAAAATTAATATATATATATATATACACACACACACACTTAAGATAATTGTAATAAAAAAAATTATCTATTAATTTATATTTTCAATATTGTATAACATATTTTTAAGAAAAATTTATTAAATTTGAATAAATTAATTCCTGACAATCTATTATACTACCATCGGCTCTTATATATTTCAAATTTTAAACAATCAATGAAACTAGTTTAATTAGTTTTCTATTTAAATAAATTTTAACTTTTTAGGTTTTTCTAATTTTCTATTTAGAAATTATTAAGAATTTTACTTTTCAAGTTTTTCTAATTTTCTGATTAAAATTTTTTTTATATGATCTTAACTCGTTGTTCAGTATTTTTACTATTTAGGTTTTTTAATTTCTATCTAAAAATTTTTTTATATGGAAATTAATTTTTCTGATTTTTTATTTAGAATTTTTTTATGTTTAATTTTAATTAATCCTCTTTTCATCTCAAAAAAACTTCCTACAATTATTTATAATTTCTTTTCATATGGCAGTTTTCTAATACAGACTAGAATTAATAACATATATTGATTTGTTAAATTTTAGACTTTATATATTCAATTTTTTTTGTGTGATATGCTTGATCCAATTATGTGCACACAATCAACTGAATTAATCGGAGGCGAGTAAATTTTAAACCACATTAAATCTAAATAAATACATATATGGATCTAGCACGAATTAATCAAAATTAAAACCTGCTATGATAGCTTGTGATGGTAATTAATTGCAAAAAAAAAAAGAATAAATATTAGGTTTATAAAGTAAAATAGGCTTTAAAATAAAATTAAATCCAAGCATTACCAAAAGATTAGAAGTAACTGATTAGTTAGTTAGACCCTTGGCGTTATATACCCAACACTATTTTCGAATGTGGGTTTAGGATTTTAACAGGCTTCAGTGAACATAATCAAATACATGGGTCAAGTCTGTTGAAGCTAACCTAACCCAGGACCTGAGATCAATCCACAACAAAAATTAGTCCATTTCTTATGTTCCTTAATTATATACCGCTAGATCAAATGGTATTTGATCTTAACCATTGACAGAGCATTATCTACAAAGAAATTATGTAAATTGAACAATCTTGACAATACAAATTTCATTACAATATTTAGTCTTAATGTGATAAAATAAAATCATATCACGATTAGTATGAAAAATAGGTAAAATCATGACCAATGCATTTTTGTAGAAATTTTGTCATAATAAGCAAAGATATTTCTGTATTTCAAACTTCGATTTGTTGCGTAAGTATTTCAAATTTAAAATTTAGAGACCCGTGATCTTTTTATTTATTATTTGGATCACAGTGATAGAACATTTTGATAAATTATAAATTAAAAATTAGACCAATTATTTTTATTTCATTTTTAAGCCTTTTTCCCCTATTTTTTAAATTTTGTTAAGAAAAATATATTCATTATGCATATTCTTCAAATTTCCTTTGACTTCTTTTTTTTTTTTTTTTACAAATCATTTGACTTCTTGTATTAATAATAGAATATATGTTTTAATAAATTTGTAAAATGAAAAATTAGACCAACAATTTTGTTCAAAAGAAATAAACATGTAGAATCAAATTCCAGTTATTTTAGGAAGGCATGTGTTGGAGAGTGGGTAACGGACAATCCATCTTGGTATAGAAAGATAATTGGTTACTGGGTGCAAGATCAATAAATACAGTTAATTTCAAAGGTACTTTCAATTTTATTATCTGAAAATGAAACTATTATTCATAAGAACGCTAATGCAAAAGTTTGATAAAATCAGGTGGGGGACGAGTAACCAAGCAAAAGTGGGACACTCTTTTTGCAACCGATCTGCCAGCCATCCAGCTGGCCCGTTTCTATGTTTAGGAATACACAAAATGGACACCTGGTTTAAATCAGGAAGTCTATTTTTTGCTGGGGTGATGAAGTCATAAGATAACTAAGATGCAGAAGAGTTTTGGAGGTAATGAAAAAAATATTAATAAGGGTGAAATAATTGAATGAAATAAAAAGTAATGAAATATTAATTACACTTACTTTATTTGAGAGTTTTAAAATATGAGAGAAAGTTAATTAAAAAAAGATCAAATGGACAATTATATCTAAGATATAAAATATTGTGTTGGATAATATTAAGGTTTTATTTTTCTTATAATATATTTTATTTTAAACACTTTTTTCTATTTCATTGTCTATTTTGCAAATTGAAGGTTAAATAAAAAATGAATTTAGGAGGTTAAAGAATGCAAAGAAGTAACCTCCATTAACCTTTCACTCATTAAAATTATACTCCCAAACGAAGTTAAATATTTACATCCATTTTCATTCCATCCTTTAATCCCCGTTTACTCATGTAGGCTATAAGGTAAATCATCAGAATTCATAACAAAAAAGGAAGTAAGAAACTTGTTTTCAGAATACAAAACAAAATTATCAAAGTTAGCTTCTTCAGCCAATTGAAGTTCCATCCACAAAGCACATGCTTGGCCTCATTGTCAAGACCAACCAACATAAAACAAGGGATTCCACTCACAATGTCTTTTCGTTCATTAAGAATCTAACACAATAATAGTCACATTACACCATCGTTGGGGCAAACAACACTAGTGTGGATTTGAAATTTAAAATAGACGTCTTCGGCTAAACTTAAAGGCATGGATCACTAGGAGCCATTACTATATCGCTAGGGGAGAATTTTTCCTACAACAAGGAAAGATATTCTTTAGCTAAATGATCCCCCCCAACCTTACAGTGGCTAAAGGGTCAAATTTTTTTGAAGAAAAATGGTGGCATTTTATGCTTTCCATATTACCCGCCACACAAACCTTAGCTTAGATAACACCTTGCTATGTTTAGGACTTTTCCATATGTAGTACATCCCTATCCACCATTCAGCTAAGTTAATAGAGCTATGCATAGAAGGTGTATAAGACAGTAAGAATGCAAACTAAACCCTTTTAACCATATTATATGTTAGAAATAGATGCTCAACAGTTTCCACTTCTTCCTCACAAAAAGGGCAAAGATTAATAGTAGGAATACCTCTAGCAACTAAAGTTTGGCCAACTGGTAGCACATTTCTTATTCCTTTAAAAAAAAAAAAACAACTTATTTTTTAAGATGGTTATATTTCCATATAGACATCTAGAATGTCTAGTTATGCCTATCTTGATTGTTGGATTGCTTGGTGGATAGGAAATACATGGTTTTAATTGAAACTTCCCTGTCTTATCAAGATTGCATATCCATCTGTCATTAACTCTTGGGTTTCCCAGTGGGGTTTAGAGAATAACTTGAAGCTCAACACTAAAGATATAAGTTTTAAGGGTAACATTTTGTTATGAAATAAATTACTAACTTTGGTAATAGTATAGGACTTTGGTTTTTTTTTTTTTTTTAGAATAGTTTGAGATTTAGAAGTGAAGGAATCCATGGATGGTCCTCAATATAAGTTTTTTTTTCCATCATTAATCTATCTTTGAACTCTTTAGGAAGACAATTCTTTATTGTTGGTAAGCCCTATGATGGTTTAAATCCTAACTTGGCCTCCTAAAAATCATCATATGGAAAATAAATTGCTTTCATGATTCTTGCCCATAAGGAGTTAAGATCATTAAGTAATTTCCAAGCTTTCTTAGTAAGAAGGGCCAAGTTAAATACTCTAAAGTTTTTAAACCCTACGCCTCCTTATACCTTAAGGTTTAATGAGATTGTCCTAACTATTTAAGCAAATCTTATTAGATTCTAATTGTTGGCACCTCTAGAATTTTGCTATAATCATATTTAGTAAAATGATGTAGGAAATAGGTAGGAAGATATTAAATAAGATGGAATAGACATAAGAACCAACCTAATCATGACTTCTCGCCCCCTCCCCCCTAAGGAAAGAATTTTATGCTTATGGGATTCCACTGTACTCAATAACCTTTCCTTAATATAACCAAATGTAAGTTTCTTACTTTTGCCCCAAATTGCAGATATTCCCAAGTATTTAGCCCCCTACTCAATTCATTAGCATCTAAAAGAGATTTGATATTCCCCTTTACATCCTAATCAATCAATTTGCCAAAGATAACATTAGATTTAGTGAAATTAAAAAGTTGTCTAAAAGCCTTTCGGAAGGAAAGAATCAATTGTTTAGCAACCTCTACCTATTGTAAAGATGCCTTTAGGAAGAGAATGGTGTCATATGCAAATAAAAGATGTGAAAATTGTGGACATCTCCCTGTGGTTTTGACTTTATGCAACACATTTCTAGCCGCTGCTTTTTGGGTATAAGTAGAAAAAGAATTATAATGAATAGAAATAGGTATGATGAGAGGGGATCTCCCTACTGAAGACCTCTATGAGGTTTTAAAATAGGATGTAAGAGATTCGTTAATAAGAACAACATAATACGTTACATGATCAGTTGAATGAAATCTTATGAAGCCCTATTTTATCTATGACAGATTGCAAAAAGGATCAATTAACCCTGTCATAAACTTGGGATATGTCTAGTTTCAATGCAAGTTTAGCATTTTTGTTAGAAAATTATTTATTTAATGCATGTAGAAACTCATGATCAATTAGAATGTTATCTTGAATGTATCTATCAGCACAAATGTAGATTGATTCATATTAATAAGATTAGCACTATTGATGTTTGATTCAAGCTCTTTAGTAAAAATTTTGAGGTAAAGAACAACTTGATAGCTTATTGGCAAAGTTATAAGTTAGGTTTCAAAACTACTATTAGTTGTGGCTACATTAATAACAAAAGCGTAATATATGGTAGTTACATAAGCCAGTAAAGAAGCAGTGTGGTTGAACATAGTATTGGAAGAACTCAAACACAACTAAGGGAAAGTTTCTCTGTTTAGTATTGGTCATAATGTCTTATATCCTACAAGAAATCCACCCTTTTATTCAAAACAAAACACATTCAAATTTAGTATTTCATTCATGAGAAAGTAAAAGAACGAATTATGGATATGCATAAAATCTATACTAAAGACAACCTGATAGATTTTATGACAAAAACAGTCAATAATGATAAATTTATTCGGTATCGATCCTCTTATCGCTTGGCAGAGATATAAGAAATATCAAAAGGTAAGATAGAAAGAATGGTGTGAGGATGTGATTGATTCTCAATTAAATCTTCAAGTGGGAGATAGTTGAATGTGGACAACAACCAATTTTTTTTTAAAAAAAAGGAGTTAAAGTCTAAATTTGTTAGTCCAAAAGTTAAAAAATAAAAAGCATTACAACTTGCATGCATTTGAGAACCTAAATAAAGACCTTGAGTATTAGAGAAAATTTATACAAAGAAAAAAAATAATAGAGAAAGGGAGAGTTCTTTGAGGAAAAAATATTAGAATATATTTTCTCTTATTTCTAGAAAGAGTATTATTGTTCTCTTCTTGTACAATAGGAGAGGATGTAATTTCTATTATTTTCACAGTATAATTTTTTTATTTTTATTTATGGCTTTACCATAATTTATGTGAGAGTTTTTTTTTATATAAATTCGTGTTTAATATTTTTAATATTATTTTCTTAATTATTTTAGTTGCATCCTACTCTATTCGATTTGATTTCCCTAACATAAATCCTTTGGGTAACCAAGATGCACCTTATATTGCACAATGGGCTCTTCTCTTGTGAGGGATTAAGTGTTAGTGGAAGAGGTCCCCTACCATATTAAATCCATTGTTACCATTGGTGTTGCTCTCGACTCCTTTTTATTAATGCATATTTCTATTCTAAAAATTAAAGAGTGATTCCATATATAATATAATAGAAAAATTTTACAAAATGTGAAGGAAATAGAACATTAGAAAATATGATTGTGTACAAGTTTTTTTCAACACAAAAATTGGAAAATAAAATACAATTGATTTTTATTTAAAAATGAGAAAACATTACTTTTTATATGTAAAATATAACTAATTCATATATAAAATTTTGAATATAATAATCTATTTTATAAAGTTTAAGTATAATCGCAAATTTTATTATAATTTTCTTGGTTACTATGTTTAACCAAATGTGATTAATTTGTATAATTTATTAGCTTTTAGTTTTTTAAAAAAATTATGTGATTGAATATATACACTTAATCAATATATGATTTATACTTAATAAAAAGATAAAATAATACTTAAATATAAATAAGTATAGATAACTCCTAAGGCCTAAACTTGATTCTTAAGGATCTCTCATAAATAAGGACTCCTAGTCCCTTAAGTGATGAGTATGAGGAGGCTAAATTTGATGAAATGGTGATGATTTTAATGATATAATGATGATTAATTAAGATATCATATGAGTTAGAAATGATGATTAAGAGATATGAAGGTGAAAAATGCTAAAGAAATGATGACTAAGAGATTTGAAGGTGAAAAATGCTAAGTTATTAAAAGAAAGTAAGTATAAGTTATGATACATAAGTACACGTATGTAAGAAATGATGATTAATGAACATGCATGAATTATGGTATTAGATGTTTAACAATGAAGAATTTGTCAATATTATATGGGGAAGAAAGTTATGTTAAAGCATATGTTAGAAAGAAATGAGGAATGATGATGAGGGCTAAGGTATAAGTTAAGTTAGGTGCATGATCTCCAATGACTATTAAGTTATGTATTCACACAAGCATTAGAACTTTTCAATCTATATTGTTATGATCAAAAGAGAGGTTTGACTAAGCTAGTCTAACAAAAATAACCCACACACTTCAAGTACTTTTAAGACTCTTTTTGAAGACAACATCATTTTTTATGTCAAACTAGCACTAAACTTCATCTCTTCCATCACTATCAAGTTCAGAAATACTATAAACACACTTATTCAAATATAGAATAAATATACAATAATTATGGCAAATTATAACTTACTTGAAATATAAAGACGAAATTCACCAGCTTCTTTAAAAGATGAAATAAAATGGATGAGCAAACTTAATTTTCCTAACTTGATTTGGTAGCATAGATGGTGGAGAGATTTTGGGAGGATTTTGGACTGCTAAAATCTTATGAAAATGAGGCTAGAGTCATATTTAGGCAGAAGATAAAGAGAAAAAAGTGTGAAAAGACTAAAAATACTCAAATAAAGAATTCTAGATAAAGTCCACAAAAAATGTTATTGTCAACCCATAAATTTATACTTCCACCCTTTTGTACTTTTCCTTAATACATCGTCAAACACCATTTTTAGGCATGAATAATGTTGAAAAATGGAGTTAGAGTTGTTTTCATAAAGAAAGTAAAGATAAAATGGTATAAAAAGATTAAAATGCCAAAATGGAGTATTCAAACCTTTTGGAAGCTTTGCTTCCAACCTTTTGTTCCTTCCTTTAAACACTTCAAAAATTAACTGTAAACATCTAAAAATCACCTAAAACATATTATTATCATGTCATTTAAATATATATTAGGTATACAAATTAGACATATATTAAACAAACATAAACAACAACATTAAGACAAAGCAATTATGTAGTTATCCAACTCTTCCTTCTGTCATTCAAGACACTTCAAATACCAATTTTAGATATCTAAAATACTTCATTAAAATGCCTTTTAATCATGCAATAAGCACGCTAACATACCTTAGTAACCATCGAAAATCATGCACCTAACTTATTTTATACCTTAATTTTGATCATTCTCTCTCATTTGTTTTTAACATATGCTTTAACATAACTTTTTTTCACGTGCAATATTAATATATTCTTTATTATTAAACCTCTAATAGCATCATTCATACATATTCATTAATAATGATTTCTTTCATATAAATACTTATGTATCATAACTTACACTTATTTTTTCCTTGTGACTTGGTATCTTTCACTTTCATATCCTTTAGTCATCCTTTCTAACTCATATCATAATTAGTTATTATTATATCATTAAAATAATCACATTTTCATCAAATTTAGCCTCCTTATTCTTATCACTTAGAAAGAGTCATCATTTATAAGAGACCCTAAAAACCAAGTTCCAAACTTTACGTTTATGTTATTAATGAGATAGTGTTTTAAAAATCAAATTGATCAGTTAATCAGTTCTTAATTCGATCAATTTGATTCAACTAATTTAAAAATAAATAAAATTTAAAAATATTATTAAAATGATTTTAAAATATATATATTAAAAATAAATTTACAATAATTAATAATAATAATAATTTTAAAATTTAGTTTAAAACTATCAAAATCAATTTATAATTTAATAGATCTTACCAACCAATTAAATCTAATTCTCATGCCAAATGCATAAGTTACCCCTTGAACTTTTCGTGATTAGTCACTTTAACGCTTCATCTTTAATTATAATCCACCGAATACTTAAATTTTGATTTTTAACCTATTGAATATTAATCTAACAGATAAATTTACGTGAGTTTCACATGCTTGTTCTACAAATTTTATCCTTTAATTTGACTAAAATACACCCATTTGCCCTAATGTATTTTTAGTAAATAGCACCAACACAAATCTCTCTCCCAAAAAACTTTTCTTCTAACCTTGTCTCAAAATCAGACCTAGAAAGGAGCAATATCTTCTTATTTGGGGTCTCCATCTTCTCCTACTTTAAACTTCAAGAAGCTACTAATACTTTTGCTGTAGAAAATAAACTCCAAGATAAAGGTTAAAATATTGTATACTACGGTAAGAAGACTAATATATTATCTTTCTTTTAACAAAAAATAAAAATGTAAACTAAAATGAAGATATAGTAATTTATTCAATGAACAATCAATTCTCTAATCAATCTCAACCAGGGAGACTTCCAGAGGGGCATGAAGTTGCAGTCAAGTGCCTATATGAATGCAACAATTGAAAGGTTCAGTAATTTGTCAATGAAATAGAAATCTTTACATGTTTGTGCCACATAAATCTTATGTCCCTTTACGGGTGTACTTCTCTATGCAGCTGTGAGCTTCTCCTTATCTATGAGTACATTCCCAATGGAAATGTTGATGATCATCTATATGGTGACTAGCCAACTCTGGTTCGCTCACCTAGCCTATCTGAATGAGATTTGCCATCCAAACAACAGGTGTATTGGTTTACCTTCATGTTTTTTATGTCATTCATCGAGATGTTAATACCAACAATATTCTACCTTACAATAATTTTATGTGTCAATCAAATTTATTGTCAATGCATCTTCAATTGCCTCTAAAACCATTGTCGAATCCTTAATCGACACCTTTAATTGATTGAGAGACCAGATCTAAAACTTACATCTTTTAATAAAGTCATAAACAAATGGACTGATAACTAAAATTTGTCACCAAAAGGTACTCGATGAACTGAGGCAGAGAGGAGTATGGGTTTTAACATCATAAATTCATACATGATCAGAGAAGTCAAAAGTTGTGATGAGAGAAGCGTCAAAGTAAAAGGAGGAGGAGAAAAAGACAACACTAAAGAAGGAGATGGAGGAAGTGAGAGATACGTTGATAGAGGAGAAGTGGGTAACAAACATGGAGGTAGTGACAATGATGAATATAGGAAGATTGAGGAGTTGAAGAGATTTGCAGAGATTGATTTCCTTGAAACAGATAAAAAGAAAATAAGAATAAATAATAAGGGTATTTTAATTCAATTAACATAAAAATTTATCACTCACTTATTTCAATGTGCCTGATTTGCGCATTTATTTACTAACATAAGTCATTTGTATTTAATTGGCTATTAATAAAATTATAATAATTCAATTAATTAAAAATAAAATTTAAATATTCAATAGATTATAATTAAAGATAATGTGTTAAACTAACCGATCCTAAAAAAGTTCGGAAACATTTGGCCCGAATTCTCAAATTACGTAAGTGCAATGTATTATGCACGTATGATATACTGTCAACAACGGACAGTATTTAATATACAACAAAAAAAATTCCACGAGTTAGGTGAATGAAGTCACATGAAGGGGAGAGAGAGGCAATGAAATATGAGGATTGCAAATGGCCATTGAATGCTGATGATGATGTATGTAATCCAACGAAATTACACGTGGCCTAATTCAAAAAAATCTGATACCAAAAGAGAAAAAAGAAAAAGAGGACAAAATTCAAAATTGAAATTATGACAGTCCACAAGCAAATACAATGAATCTGAGCCACGCATTCAGCTGGTCGACCCGTACGTATGTTGCAATAAAGCACAGATAACATGGACCCACGCCGCACCACCACCCAAAACCCAACACGCTAAGAAACAAAATAGACATAAAAAAACAACGTTTTCTTGTTTACTTGGTGAAAAATATTTTTTATTTAAAATATATATATAAATTGATCAATAAAAATAGTTTTAATAAAAATTAAATTATTTTTCAGAATAATTATTTTATTTGACAATAAAAAGATATTTCTTAAATTTTAATAATATTTTAAATAAAAAATAAATTATATAAAATATATTTTTTTTACCTCTAACTATGCTTAATTATGGATATTCATCATCCATAAATGTTAACCAAAAATGATTGAAGAAGATATGTGAGATTCATAAAAATTTTTATTTTTAATATATTTTTTATTATGTTAAATAATAAATAGTATAAATATAAAAACATTTAAGATCTAAATTTTATGATAAGCTTATAAATCAAAATTAATATTTTTTTATAATTTTTTAAACACTAAATAATATATTGCTTAAAAAATATTTTTTCAAATAAGTTATTTTTCATGAGATAAATAAATTAGACTATATGAGATAAACAAATTAGACTTTATCTGTTTCATAAAAAATAAGTTGTCTGAGTTTATAAAAAAATATTTTTTGAATAATATATTTTTTGATATTTGGAATGCATTATAAAAATTATTAATTTTTTTAATTTTCAAGATTATAACAAAATTTAGGTCATAAATATTTTATATTTATAGTAGTATTTATTATTTAATATAAAAATATATCAAAAATAATTTTTGTGAATCTCATCTATCACTAGCTATCATCACCATCCGACGATTTATGTGTGTGTGTGTGTTTATAAGATTTATTTTTTATTTGAAATAAGTTTATCAACATCTGAAAAATGATTTCTCATTTTCAAAATGGAATCATATTCTCTAAAAAATAACATGATTTTTCTTTTGATCATACAAAATTATCATTGATTAATTTTTTTAAATACACTAACTTAAAAAAATTTAAAAATATTTTTTGTGAAACAGACAAAACCTAAGCATTAATATTAATGCTCGTTTCTAATTATTTTACATTTCAAATTTATTTAAAAATTATAAAAAATAATTTTTTAATTCAATTTAAAAAAAAATTCTTCTAAATAATCTAAGCATTTCACAAATTAAAATGTATTTGCACGTCTTAAATTATTTCCAATTATATTAATTGAAAATTCATAAAATAATAAAAATTATTTATATTATAATAATAATAACAAGAAATATAAATTTATTGAATTTGATTATTCTATATTTGATATATTATTTTAAATTAATTGAAAAACAAATATTAAAATAAAAATACACATATTTTTATATTTCAAAATATAAAAATAATAAATTAAACAAATATTTTTCTGATGGAATTTAAGCTACATATTATCAATAACAATATTTTATATATTCTTTTTTGAGTAATGCGTTGTGCTGTTTAGGATTTTGAGCCGGAAAGAGAATATCTTAGAGAAAGATCTTGGGCCTCTCGTTTCAATGTTGACAAGAACCTTCCATGTTCCTGGCCACCACGCATTGCATTAGTCGCTTTATTGTACCAGCTCTTTCACACTACCGGATTATTCCTAACTGTATATGCAGTTCCCACCAATAAAAATAAAAATAAAAATAAAAAGCTTTTCTACTATGTAACTCCACTCATAGTAGCTTTCCTGAGATCCCTTTAATCCTTGTAACACATAATACATTGGTACTGTTTTTAAAAAAGTAAACCAAGCATTTCTTTTTTCATAATTTTAAAACCATTCCATAATTTTCTAATTTCATTTTACAGAATAGAGTATGCTAAAAATTATTATATTCTAAAAATTTAAGAATCAGTCAATTCTTTCTCATATATTATTGAATCTTGTTTTATATTGTATCAATTTTTTTTAAATAAAATGCTATAAAATACTAGACAAATAAGATAAATAAAATAAAATAATATAATTGAGACACTTATAATCTTAAAATTTTTAAATATAAATAAATGTAATTCATCTAATGTTTTATCTAAAATTTAAAAGTTTAAAATAAATATCTAAAAAAACAAAATATCCATATCAATTATAAAATAAAAATATAGCAAAAAAATTTATCTACATTATATATATATAGCAAAAAAATTTATCTACATTTTATATATATATATATATATATAGAGAGAGAGAGAGAGAGAGAGAGAGAGAGAGAGGTTTGGATGTAAGTGTTGCCTTAAAATCGTCTTTCTTTTTCACTTTGTAATAATATGGGACGAAGACTTTTTTTATTTTTTCAAGTATTTTTCACAGTCAATTTTTTAATTTAATTTTCAATGCAATTCAATATTTTTTTTATGTCTTATGCATACCTTTAATATAAAAACATAAGTTGTTTATATAGAGCCTATTCAACAACTTTTTTTTGGCAACAACTTGTTTGCTACAACAAAAAAAATACTTGAAAGAGCATATATATATATATATATATTATTTCTTTCAAATATTTTTCATAATCAATTTTTTAATTTGATTTTCAATGCAATTCAATATTTTCATGTTTTGTGCATACTCTTAATATAAAAACATAATTTGTTTATATAAAGCCTATTCAACCACTTTTTTTTTTTTAACAATTTGCACATAGAATAATAAAAATTAAATTTAAAAAGAATATAATTTTTTTATATTTGAAAAAATAAAAGGTGTTATAGTCATTTCTATTAAAAGTTATATATATTTATTTGGATTGTCATTCTTCGATTAATTGAGCGTATAAAAAGATTTTCTACATTTATTGTAACATCTCTATTCATATTCATTGGCATTATCACATGAACATATTCATTGCATAAATGATATGAAATCCCACATGAATATATGCATTAGATAAATGATCATTTAGTCATGCGATTTGTAAAAACATGACAATGACACTTGCACCGTTATATTTGGGACACTTGAACATATATGTAGTGTTTGTATAGTTGCATGACAAATTGTCTTATGTTATGTGCATGTTATAGCATCATAAATAATGGTGTTATATAACTTATTTAAGATTATAAGGAGCATATAGGGATTGAGAGATGGATGAAGATGCTTAAGGAGTGAAGAAGAGGGACTAAAAGAGAAAAAGTGAACTTTCAACCAATGGAAATGAAGCACCATGATTTTATATTATTATAATAAGTTTATATCTGCTAATTAGGGTCAGATTTTAAGGAAAAAAATGTGGGTTATAC
>CATIWR010317458.1:0-26239 GCA_949677035.1 Omphalea diandra | reverse complement strand
ATCATCCTTTCATAAACAAAGGATTAATTTTGTATCCCAGGTTTACCAGGTGGATTTTGTCATCCTTTGCATTGGAAGGTTTAGTGACCTGCCGTATATACCAGATTTTCCAGTGAACAAAGGGCCTCAAGTGTTTGGTGGTAAGACTTTACATTCCATGGATTATGCTGCAATGGATGATGACAGCGCTGCTAAGTTCGTAAAGAACAACCGTGTTACGGTGGTTGGCTTTCAGAAATCAGCAACTGATCTAGCAGTAGAGGTTGCTACTAGAAATGGTACGAACCATGTCATTTTGTAGGAATTGAAATTCATTATGTTGCTGTGATCGTATAATGATTGGTATCGCTAGAGGCTTTCATGAATACTAACATTCCTCGACCCTCTTTGGATTTTTCGCACTTTCCATAGAATACAAACATAAATATGCATTTATTAATTTCTCGTAAATATGTATGTATGTTATAATTAAACAATTTAGGATCAAAGCAAGGTCAGAAGCGACCTTTGTTCAGGTCACGCCTGATGCACCCATCATTTTTCCTCATTGATTGTGCTAAATTATTATAAATTTCCAGGGGTAGAGCAGCCATGTACGCTGCTATACAGAACAGTCTATTGGGCAGTTCCTGAGTACTTACTCTTGTTGATATGCAAATGTTTAAATCGCTTTACGGAATCTATAATTCATAAGCCTGGTGAAGGATTCGTCTCTTGGCTCTCTGCCACCTTTCTTTTCCCTCTGGTAATTAATCTCTCCATCTGATCATCGTATATATCTCCATAGTATATTTATTTGGTATCTTTCAGTATAATTGACATCTACAAGTTGACGTCAGTTCTGTGTACTTTCGAAATTGATGGAATGCTACCTCAAATGGACACAACCATTGAAGGAATACAATTTGGTCCCACCCCATGGCTTCCTCAAACAAGTTACTGCGTGTATGTTATCAGTTCTACCTCCCAATTTCTATGCCATGGTTAAAGAAGGAACTCTTGTCCTGAAGAAATCACAGAGCTTCAGCTTTTGGAAAAATGGTTTGATTATTGAAGGCGATGAGAGCCCTTTAGAAACAGATATTGTTATCTTTGCAACAGGATATAAGGGTGATGGAAAACTCAAGAACATCTTCAAATCGGACTACTTTCGAGATCGCATAACTGGGTCAGCTCCTTTGTACAGGTAAGCACTAGAGGAAACTCACTCTTACGGATCTATCTTCTCTTTAACTAGTCCTAATTAATGAGATTGTCCCTTGTAATTATATTTCAGGGAATGCATTCATCCCCGAATCCCGCAGCTAGCGATTCTTGGACTTGCCAACAGTTATGCAACTCTGTATACCACAGAAATGAGAAGTAAATGGCTGGCACATTTTCTTGCAGGGACATTCAAATTGCCAGCTCTAAGTGAAATGGAAGCTGAAATGACAAAATGGGAAGAATATAGAAAGTATTATGCAAAAGGTTGGTACAAGAGGTCGTGTCTCAATATGTTTTCGCAAATCTATTGCAATGATTTGCTGTGCAAGGATATGGGATACAATTCAAGAAGGAAAAAGTGGTTTATAGCCGAGCTATTTTCGCCTTATGGTCCAATGATTACAAATATATATAGGTTATCACCAACAAAAAATTAATTGATGAAAGTTGTCTCTCTCCTTTCCAGTATTGTATTAAAGTTTTTCAATGGAAAATAATTTATATGAAGCTAGAAATGAAACATCAAATCGAAGGCTTCCTTTCATTTGGTTCAACATCGTAAAAGCCATGTTGCTTATGACTTTGAAAATTTTGAGCCTTACATTGTTTGAGCATAAATGATAATAGTGCCTTTAAGCTATAAATTGTTTGAATATTGAAGGACTAACTAAAACTTGTTCAGTCTTAATAAGCTTTGCTTAGGAAGCTTTGCAAGGCTTACCCCAAAGTTTAATGCAAAAATATCACGGAAAATTGAAAATTAACTTTTTATCAATATGTTGATTTGCACACAAATATCAGATAAATAAGTATTAAAATTGATTGATTTAAAAAAAATACCAAAATTTTGAGAAAAAGAGAATTTTGTCTCTGGAAAATTTTATTAATATTGAAAACTAAATAGTATAGCTTCTAAAGCTTAAATGGAATTTTTTAAAAAACTAATAAAATCTGCCAAAAATGAAAGTTTTAAACTAATGACACGGATTAATAATACTAATTGATAAGAACAAAAAAGTCACAAACAGAATTAAAATCCAACTTTTTTATAAAAAATTATTAATAAAATAAAACATTTCTAAAATAATAAAAATATGAATTTAGTGGCCTAAATGATGCAATTTGGAAAAAAAAAGAAAAAGAAAAGCATGTATCATAGCCTATTATTGTCCCCTTTCCAATCAAATTACACAAACAAAATCTAAAGATCTGCAATTGACCAAATCTAATAAAAATCATGAAAAAGAAAAAATTAAATGGATCTCATATCCTATTGCTCTAAAAACTTCAAAAGCATCAGCCATCAATCCAAGTGAGAAAGAAGTTACTTTTCTTCGATTCACCTTTTCACACAGGATATAAAGTTCAACTAGCTGGCATTTTGTCTCTGTCTTGCAGCGAAAGCCTGTCAATAAATTGAGTGTTGTTGTCCAAATACTCTGCTCGTTATTCCACGTCGTATCTTTTTACTGTGCAGCGTTGAGCTGTGAGTGGAGGTTGTAAATGGATTATGCAGGTTGGAATCAGAGTCAACTTTAAATTAATTTTTGACAGTTTGAATTAAGAATTAAATTGGATCGAGTTATTTTAGATCAAGTTGCATGAAGAAATTTAAATTATTTTTCAATTTTTTTATTGAATCACTGTTAATTTAACTTTTAAATTATAAACAAAATTATTTTAATATTTAAATAAATTTGAATCAAATCAACTCCGTAGTTTTTTTAATTTCAAATTATTTTTAAATAAATTCAAGCAAAATTAATTAGATAAAAAAAATTGTCACTCTAACTGTGAGGTTACTTTGGACTCCAAATGATCATTATCCTATATAAGATATATTATAATTCTATCCCTTCTACAATGTTTATGGACAAATATTTTGTTTCAAATCAAATCAATTCTTCATGCAATCTTTGGATCTTAAGGAATTCTTACCTGGACTTCTTGTAAATTCTCTTGTTGCTTTCATTATTTATATTTACATTAGATTTATTTTGAATTGGGTTCTATTGGAAAAGGGTATAAATATCCTTAAATATTAAACCTTATAAAGCAAGTTTATGTAGCACAAACTAAACTATACCTATATTAAGGAATTTTTGAAGTTTGATGACGGCATGGCTCCTCCTACTCACTTAATATAGAGGTTCTCCAGGACAGATTACCAGAAGCCCTATATAAAAGTAAGGAAAATGAAGTCACATTTCTGTTTTTGAGAATTCACACTATCATGCATGAAGCAAACGTGGATAGCCAAGGCTGACACATGACTACCTTTTCAGAAATCGGTTACATTTTGTTTGGATTGGAAGATTATGAGTGTGAATGCGTGATGATTTGACACTTGCATGAAACTTTTGATTGGTGTGTCATATATTCAGGCAGAACTTATCAATTTGAGTACCTTTATTCCACATGTTGTAGTATAAATTACAAAGCAAGAGCAACAACCAACGCCTCAAATAATCCTTGATAGCTGATACCAACTTTGACACCATAGCCCTATATTCACCCTTAAGGCCAAGCGAAAGGAAGAATCATCAGTTGAAGTGAACGTAGTTATTTGCATTGAGAATTATAAACAAACTATACATATACATATTTATCTCTTTTTCTAATCAAAATGAAGAAAATAGCAATAATTGGTGCTGGAATTAGTGGCCTGCTTGCATGCAAATATGCAATGGAGAAGGGGTTTGACCCTATAGTATTTGAGGCCGGAAGTACCATAGGAGGAATATGGTCTCGAACCATAGAGTCTACCAAACTCCAAACACCAAAACACTTCTACCAGTTCTCTGATTTCCCGTGGCCGTCTTCGATTAAAGAGACCTTTCCCCATAACAAGAAGGTGATGGAGTATCTTGCGGCATATGCTGCTCACTTTAACATCTCTCGGAGGATCGAACTGAATTCTAAAGTTACTTGCATTGACTATGTAACAATGTCTGAGGAGGAGAAGCGGGAGGACACACATTCTATGGATTTGTGGGGTGGTACCCGTTACGCCATTTCCGCCACTGGGAAATGGGATGTCAGCGTGCAGAAAGGGCAGGATTCCTCTGCACCGATTGAGGTAAGCAAGTGACATTAATTTATATATGTATATAGCTTATTCATGCAAGTTTTAATGTTTCTTCGTATTAGAGTTTGGAATATATGAGTAGGTAGGTCAAAATCGGATTAAATTATTCATTAGCATAGATGAAGATATTGTAATATTAAATGGAGTGTTTTATTTATCTGATCAAAGAAAAATTAATTATGGAAGCTTTTATCTAATTAGTTTGACCTAAATTTTTAGTAGATTCGAATTTCAGATAATAAAAAAGAATATACTCATTTATCACTTGAATCAATATTTGTTAGTTTGATTCCATGCATTTTGTCGCGTATGTTTTTAATGTTTTTCCATACTAGAAAGCAGTTGAAGTATAAGAAATGTTAAGTTAAAGAGAAAAACTAACTATCGTGTAAGATTCGGTTAAATTGTACAAACATAAAGTTTGAGGATTCTTTTCAAATTTGATTGTATGCGATCAATTTGTCATGTTTTGACTTATTAAAATAAATAAAAAAGAATATTACAATATTAAATAAAGTGTATTTACATTGATTAACTTGATTTTTAATTCAAGATATATTAAACGTTGTTGGAGTATTATTCATATTATCCACTTATTCAAACATAATATCAGAATGTTATCTAACACGAGAAATTTAAAGAATTTAGGATATAACTATTGTGATGAATACTACAATAGCGTTTACGTAATTAATAATTAATTATTAAATTAAATAAAAATTATTATTTATTATTAAATTAAATTAAATTAAATATTAATAAATTAAATAAAAATTATAATTTACTATTAAATTAAATCATATTATTAACCATATTATTAAATAGATTAATGTAAAATTTAACAAACAATGTTGTTTCTTTTTTTTTTGAGTAAAGTATACATATATATAAACATGGTTACATGTTAGACTTGCAAAAGTCACCCAGCATGTGTCCCATCAATCTGACAGTCGATAATGTTTATGCACTGATTCGGTTTACTTTGTCTTATGTTTTTAGTACTTTCCTATGTCAGATTTGCTAGGTCGAAGAGGAACACTAATTGTCATGTTAGATTCTGCTAAATATTAATAGAACATAAAGTTTGACGTTCTTTACAAATTTGGCCGTATGCAATTAGTTTCTTACACTTCAACTTTTAACGTAAATGAACATTTTGTAGCATTGATTTTCCTTCTTGTATTGCATTAGATGGTGCCTTATTTGTGTGGTCCAAGGGAACGCTGACTAAATCGTTGGATCCTAAATAGCACAGAAATTTTTATTGAATTTTCCATTCCAAAAATATTTCCATGTTTCATTATTTTAACTTTTTTTCATATTTTTTATATAAAATTTTAAAAAATATTTTTTCTTTTCGCATTTTTATTTTCACGCAATATAGATTAAATCCTATTAAATTTATTTGACCTAAAACTTAACGGTCTTTTAATAATATGGTGAGCTCGAGGTTGATTCAAAATAACTATAATACACATACTTTTATATTAAATTTGTATTAGTCACTAACCCTTAAACCAAAAAAAAAAAATATTTACCACAACTTATTATCTTAATTTACTTAATTACCACTAGATTATCATAAAGATCAAAAGAAAAAGAACTTATTAGGAGTGAAATTAATCCTAAAAATCGCTAAACAAAGATCCAAGCAAAATCATATCTTAGTTAGATCATAAAAATCATTAAACAAAGACCACTATATTTTTTGAAAATTATATGATTCAACACACAAATAAAGAGAAATAACAAATAGCACTACTAAAGCAATGTTCACATCACGAAGCATTTCAATTCAAAATTCTCATATTGACCACCGTTAATAAAAATATGCAACCAAAGATTCTCCCTTTTCCTTTCCAAATGAGTAAAATAAAATATATTATCAATTTTTTGTAAAATTCGAAATCCATTGCCCTACAAATATATAACTGAGCATATTTGCTCTCCTCTATTATACACCTAGCAGCCAAATAAACCACGAATACAAAGCCACATACAAACAAAATTAAGTGAATCAGTAAATAAATACTATATTAAAAATGAAAAAGAATTAAGTACCTAACCTTAGATAAGAATCCTTAATTTCTTTAGCAAAAGCAGATTTTTGCTTTAATGGAATCTACTAAGAACTTTATTTTTTTAAAATAGGAATCCACTGCATTCTTTTTTGTGCAAAAGACAATATTATGTAGATCGGTGTGAGCGAAAAAATTTGGATGTTGTATACATTTTGAAGGATAAAAAAATTAATTTCTTTTAGGCAAAGAATTGAACAGTTAGAGAGTAGAGGTATGGAACAAAATCCGGCACATATCACACACAAATTTCCTCAGTCTAGCCGTTTTTTTGCAATTGGAGATGGAGTAGTGGCGATGGTCTTGTCTTCCATTTCTCCCTACCTCATTGCTCAATCCCTCCAATCATAAATCTGTTGCTGCTCCAATGTAGCTGCATGTTGAAGGAAGAGATATTAGTTGAAACATGAGCTTTAATTTCTTGTTAATAAAGAAATGGAAGGTGATAATTTATCAAATTATAAGAAATCTCAAATTAAGTTTGGATTGCATGAATTCATTGAAAATTAGGGCTAAGAATATAGAAGAGGAAGAAAACAAGGATAAAGAAGTATTTTACCTTATTCAGATCCCATCATAAACTAATACAAGTCTCATATAATAGCATGTGAAAATCATGCTTAAGAGATATGTCAAAAAAGGGCTTTAGACAATAAACACAAATAGTTGAGAGGTTTAGAAGTTACACTTGGACGTTAAAGAGCTATTGAGCAAAAACATATATTCAAGGAGCTAAGATGAGTTATTTCAAATTACAGTTAAATTTTCAGTTTAGAGAAACTGAAAAAAAATTAACACATTTGTTTTTAGTTTTATTTTTGAGACATTTTCAAAAAATTCTTTCAGCCCATTTTTTTTATTTTCATCATTTCGAAATTGAGATTAATTTAACAAAATGAATAATAAGCATCTTCCCTCAATAATAACAATAATAAGCATATGGATGATAATAACTTCAGTTTGGTTAACCTATATAATTTTGTCTTGTATATGTGTGTATGTTTTATATTAATGTTACAAATTTCATAAATATGATAAATATTTTCATTTTTTATATTTTATGTTAATCCAGGTGCACCGTATGGATTTTGTGATCCTTTGCATTGGAAAGTACAGTGACCTGCCTCACATGCCAGATTTTCCAGCAAATAAAGGGCCTCAAGTATTTGACGGTAAGGTCTTACATTCCATGGATTATGCTGCCATGGATAATGAACGTGCTGTTGAGTTCATTAAAAACAAGCGTGTTGCAGTTGTTGGCTTTCAGAAATCAGCAATAGAAATAGCAGCAGCGATATCTAACAAAAATGGTATGAACTGTATATTCCTTTTCTTTTTCTTGGTTAATTAATGTGGGTCTATTGAAATTTAAATATAAGAGCTCATAGTCCTCAAACTCGGTAGGGAGAGTTTTGCCATCTTTGTGGTCCTATCCATCTCGAATTTAGATTATTTTCATATTCAAAAAGAGTATGAGGATACCAAATAATCTAACAAAAAAAAAGCTAGCCATTGAATATGATAACATTTCCATCATGTCATTTAATTTGTATAGTAGACGTAAAATTTATTTCCTGAGATATTTTGTTTCATGTTCTTATTTTTCATTACTAGGGGTGGAGCACCCATGTATGCTGCTATTCAGAAGGGCCTACTGGATAATTCCTGAGCACTTAGTCTCCATCATTTTTATAAGCTTAAGTCGCTTCGCTGAACTTATGGTTCACAAGCCTGGTGAAGGACGATTCTTTTGGCTCTTAGCCGTCTTGCTTTCCCCTTTGGTAACCTCTTATCATCACCTCTGATATTTTATTACTTTAACCTGCATGTCTTTTACTACCAGAAAGACGCTTGAGACCATTAGCCTAATAGCAATAAATCTTTAATATGATATCTTGTAATAAGTTTTGCGTGCACCATCCAAATGACTTCTTGTGTTATTTCAGCTTTGGCTATTTTCAAGATTAGTTGAGTGCTATATCAAGTGGACACAGCCACTGAAGCAATACAATATGGTCCCAAATATTGGATTCATCAAACAGATTTCTTCATGCTCGCTTTCATCTTTGCCAGCTAATTTTTATGACAGAGTCAAAGAAGGAAGCCTTATCCTGAAGAAATCACAAAGCTTCAGCTTTTGGGAAAACGGTTTGATAATAGAAGGTGAAGAGAGCCCTATAGAAACCGATGTTGTTATTTTCGCAACAGGATTCAAAAGCAATGAAAAGCTTAAGAACATTTTCAAATCGGACTATTTTCGAGATTGTGTTATTGGGCCATCGTCAGCTCCCTGGTATAGGTAAGGGGAAGTTAACTCATTGTCCTTTAGGTCACGTTTGGGATGGAGGGATTTTGGAAGGCACATATTTTTAAGATAAGTGTTGAGTGGCAAGAGATTGTGTTTATTTACTAACCTAATGAGATTGTGTACATTTCAGAGATACCATTCATCCACGGATCCCACAGCTAGCGATTCTTGGATTTGCCAACAGTCATTCATCGCTCTACACCACCGAAATGCGAAGCAAGTGGCTGGCACATCTTCTTGCTGGAAAGTTCAAGCTGCCAACCATAAGTGAAATGGAAGCTGAAGTCAGAAAATGGGAAGAACATAGAAACTATTATGCTAAAGAAAGCTATAGAAATTCCTGTCTCAGTGCGCTGCAGCAAATATATTGCAACGACCAGATGTGCGAGGACATGGGATACAATCCAAGAAGGAAAAGCTGGTTTCTTGCTGAGCTATTTGCTCCTTATACTCCTACTGATTACAAGTATCTTCGTCATGAGTGAAAAATTTGGATGAAACTTGTTGCTGCTGTCCTTTTGCCTTCTTGTTGTGTAATAATTAGCTAGCTGCGAACAATGTTCTTGGCGTCAAGCCAAGGTTGCAGACTTGCATGCGCTTTGATATGTTGACTAATTAGGCTAAAATTTGTTTTCCAAAGGTAATTGGCCTTTCCAATTCACATGGGCTATGTGGGCTTCAATATGGACCAACCTTTATAGAAATTTGGTTCTCTCTCTCTCATTCTGGGGTAGTTCTTTTTTTATTTATTAGAGATTGAATTGGTCACATGCTATGCAACATGATAGTTCTTTCTATTTAACTCTCACTTTAAGATGAAGTTTTCATTATATTAGTAAAGAAAAAATAAAACCAGATACCTCCCCTTCAACAGTTTGTTTTTTTTTTTTTTCATTTGACACTTCCACACTTAGAAAGAGTAAAAGAATCAATCAGAGCATCATTTTAAAGTAATTTTTTATCTTTGTCGTATCAATTTTGGTTTAATTGAAAAATTAATCAAATGGGTTCTTCAACAATTTGCTATCAAGATGTAAAAAATTCAACAGTGTGTTGCAAAAAGAAATGAATTGATTTTTGGTTTTCTCATTAGAAACTAACTGTTTGGAGAAATGTTCAGAGATCGCTTGTCTTACTTTACTTTTCAAAGATAATTCTCATATGAACATAAAAATAAATAAAAAAAAGGTAATAGGTTTTCTCTTTGACATTTCAAGTTTGACATGCAACAACCACGGAGAAATCTGAGATAATCTCTTCATCATTTTTTTTAAAAAAATAATAATTGTGTCTGTCATATCAAATTGGGCTGGCTTCCAATTTTTTGCATAGTTTCTATCTTTTCCAAAATTGACGTACCAATTCACAATTTAAAGTTAAAATTAAAAATTACACATCAAAAAATACATAAAATATGAAAGATATATAATAATTTAAGCAACATTTTGAAAATGGGATCGGATCAACTCGTCAAACCAATAAAATCAATAATTGAACCAACGACGGTTGATTAGATTTGGTTTGATTTTCAAGATAATTTTTATATTTTTAAGTATTTTAAATATATTTACATATATTTTTGATATTTTTTTATTTTTAAAATTATTTTAATAATATTTTTTAAATTTATTTATTATTATATTGGTTGAACCAGATCAGTTCATCTGTGAACCCATCAACTGACTTATTTTTTTACCAATCACTTAAACTCATTTAAAGTCACTCATTCTTTAACTTAATCTCCATCTAATTTAATTTTTATACACTACAACCTTATATATATATATATAGATGAAGCCTCCCTAGCTCCATTTGTTAGCTTCCAAGAAATAATTAATTTAGCAAAGCATGAAAATGGAAGTGCAAATCAATTCCAAACAAAATTTCAAACCGTGATTTCCTACGCCTCGACACTTAAGAACGTTCAGACTTTCCCTTTTAGATCAGCTAATGCCTTCTCCATATGCTCCAGTTATCCTCTTCTACCCCATGAATAAAGACACAAGCTGCAGCCATCTTGATGATGTCCCTTGCAGATTAGACCTTCTAAAATCATCTCTATCACAGGCCTTAACTCGCTTTTACCCTTTAGCTTGAAACATCAAAGATGACCTTTCCATCGATTGCAACGGCCAAGGGGCCTATTTCATCGAGGCTAAAGTTAGCTGTCTGCTCCACGAATTCCTGACAAAACCTGACGTCCTGTTATCACGTAAATTACTTCCCTGTGATTTTGTTTTCAAGGAATCATATGTAGGAACCTCTGTGACGAATATTCAAGCAAACGTTTTGGATTGCGGGGGTATCGCCATTGGCCCTTGCATTTCTCACAAGATCTTGGATGGTGCTGTGCTAAGAACTTTTATTAATACACGGACTTCAGCAGCGAGGGGTTGCAATGTTAATGAAGCAGTGTATCCCAAATCTATTCCTGCAAATGATTGGTGGCTTAAGGACTTATCAGGTGAAGGGTAATTGCATCACTAGAAGATTTGTGTTTGATGCCTCAGCTATAGCCAAGCTGAAGGCTGAAGCAACCAGTTCAGATCTGAAATGCCCCACCGGCGTTGAGGCAGTCTCAGCTTTCTTGTGGAAGTCGTGTATTGCTGCCTCTGCAAATTATGTGGGTATCAGAATCCTTCTTTGTTAACCCATCTACTGAATCTGCGACGAAGAATGGAACCAAATTCTTCGTTAGAGAATTCCTTAGGAAACTTCCTGTGGATCGCAGATGCAGAGTACGCTGCCGAAGCCGAGCCAAAATTTGGTGACTTGGTGGGTAAGGTGAGGGAAGCAATATCAAGAATTGTTGATGAGTTTGTGAAGAAATTGAGAAGTGATGAAGGGAATTCTGTGATATCAGAATCGCTTAAGGCAATAGATGAAATGGGATCAAAAGTTGGAGGAGCAGACTGCTTTGCATTTTCAAGTTGGTGTAAGTTTGGGTATTATGACGCTGATTTTGGGTGGGGAAAGCCTGTATGGGTTGGTAGTATTGGTTTGGAAGGTTCAGTGTCTGTGAATCTGATCATTTTGCTTGACACAAGGTTAGGTGATGGTGTAGAAGCTTGGGTCACCTTGGATGAACAAGACATGGGTACATTAGAAAGCAGCCCAGACCTCCTTAAACTGGCATCCCTAGACACAAGTCCTTTTGCTTATGGTCTCTATCCAAGACCATTTCTGTAATATAAAAAATTCAAGTAGATCCCACTAGTTAATAAAGAATTGCTGCACATAGATTTTGTATTGTAGTAGTTGTATTAGATTTGTATGGTAATTTTGTTGAATATATGGTGCCCCTATGATTTAATCCAATTAAAGATCTATTTCAATTCCTTATTACTCAATAAAAAGTCCATTCCTCTTAAATATAAAGCATATAGAAAAAAGAAAAACGTTAAAATTTGTTATGTTCACTTCTTAAAAACCAAAACTATCACTCAAATGCAATATGCGTTCGTATTCATTATCAACATGAATAACAACAACAACAATATCAATAGTAATAACACCAAAATAAATATTTTATCCGCTTCTTTTAATCCTTCTTGCTCTTTAATAATCTTTTGATTTTTTCTACTTTTTTTTTTTGAAGATTGTCCATCTTTTATAGGTTAGTATCCCTCCATTATTTACCAAATATTTTTTTTTTCCTTTCTTAACATTTTAATTGCATTACATGAGAATCGTTATTGATCTTTTTCTTTATTTTGATTTTTCTTTTAGGCAGAGAAGTCTTCTGGATTTTGTTGGGTTCCAAAAAAAATGATAAAGTATAAGATAAAAAAAATTAAAATTTGAGGGGCCTCGTTTTCATGCGTTTGGTTGACACCCAGTGTTTTTTTTTCTTTTCTTTTTTTTTTTTTTAACTGTAAAGTTGAAGTCTTAGGTGTTTAATTTGAAAGCTTTTAGGGTGAACGAGACATGTGAAGCATTAAGTTACTTCTTTTTTTATTCTTACTTATCAATAGAACTTTGAAGATCTCATATGTGAATTTGAGAATTTCTATATTTGCATAATTTTTTTTAGCATAGTTTGGTGTGAAAATTTTTGAATATTGGCAAAAAATTGCAGTTCTTGCATAAAGAGTTTTTCTTGCTATAGGTTTTATATCTATGTAAAGAATAATTAATTAAGTTATAAAAATTCATGATTTTGTGAGTCAATTTGAATTTTTATTAAATTGATTTAATCTCCATCCTGAATAAAGGTAGATCAAAATAGTACAAAAAGAGTTGTTTTTGGTTTTATAAAATAAAAAAATTTATGTATGACAATCATCTTTTCATGCTTGTCAAAGTTTTGATTTTGCATACTCTCTTAATTGTGCTAGACAAGCGATTAGATAGAGAATGTTATTGCCAGGTATAATATATGTTACATATTTATTCTTTTGAGTTGGCTACAAGATGAAATAATTCTGAGTTGATGAATTATAGTCATAATTATATTGCCACAAGGTGAATGGAATAAATAGATGCACTACAAGTTTGAATTAATGGATGGGACTTCATATCTTTCTATCAATCTTATTGATAGATTTTTATCAATTCATCCTATGGGGAGAAAGAAACTCCACCTAGTTAAGGTGGCAATCATGCTTCTTGCATTACATGTGGATATAAAAAAGTATCAATTCTTATTATGGAGAATGTTATCCTGATATCTGACAAAGTGCTTGACATGGTAGATTTTAATCCAATCTCACCTTTGATACTTTCATATAAAATAGGACTAAAATTTTATGTATATGATGTATTTTTTTTAATTGTCCTGCAAAAAAGTTGATGATTAGTACCTTACAATTTAATCTATCTGCTCCGACTCTATATGTGTTTATGAGGAGATTTTCTAAGGCTTCTCAATTTGACAAGAATGCTTGTTAATAACAAATTCATGAATTGTTTATTTTCCATTTGGAGAAAAAAATATATAGACTAGGAGATTTTTATTTTTTTTAAAAAAAACAGTTTGATCTTGTACTGTTTTTTCATTATCGTGCAAATCATTTCTCATTTCTCAATTGACTCTTTTTGAGAGGTTCTCAAATAAATTTAATAGTTTGTGGAATATTTCATTATCTGAGCAATATATTTTTATTTTAATACAGTTATATACAGATTATTTGCTCAAAACATAATTTTTTAGAGAGATGAGAAAATAATATAGATGAGAATGAGATGGGATTGGATGGTGGGATGATATGGGGAAAGAGATGATACATTGTCTGTGTTTTATGGGTATTTTAGGTATTTTATTTAATTTAAAGTTTTGACTCGATGGTATATAATTGACTAACAAAAAAAATGAAATTTAATTGAAGAGAAAATTAATTAGTTTAACAAAATAAAATATTGAGAGGATTTTAGTAATTTATGAAACATGAAAAAATAAACTAGTGAATTATGTAAAATTTAAACGATGAAATAATAAATTGTTCTTTTGCAAAAGATATATTCAAAATTAAATAAAATAGTTTTGAAAAGAAATTAAACTAAGTGACTGATGAGGTAAATTTATGTTATATTTATTTTATAAAAAATAACTTGTTTACAAAAAATATTTTTTTAAAAAATATTTTCTAAGAAAAAATATTTTTAAGAAATATATTTTTTAGCATTTTTTATTTATAATATTATAATAAAAATTTATACTACAGACATTTTATATTTATACTATTTATTATTTAATATAAAATATATTAAAAATAAAATTTTTTATAGATTTTAGTAACTATCACCCGTCAATAGTTATTAATAATTAAATTTAGCAATCAATGATGATTGATAATAATTAAATATACATTTGTATAATCTAAGCTTTATTTGAATAAATTTATTAAAATTTTAAAAAATAATTTATTTTTTACTAATAAAAAATATTCTTTATCCATTTAATATAAATGACAAATGTCCCATGAATAGGAATACCGACCTGTCACTAGAGTTCTTAAACCATGTGCCTTTATTCATAAAATAATATGGATCAGAAGCCATCATATGTGAGAACAAAAAAAAATATACACCTTCTCACATTAACATATTAATGTCCATTACACTCATTTAACAAATAAAAATAGCATAACAAATCAGATATATCTCTTCACTTCCCTCCAACTCAAAAATTTCTCAATCTCTCACACTTTAATTCAATGAAAATGTTGATTGTCACATCCTCTGTATTGACAACTCTTATTCTCTCTTTTTCAATATAAATAATCTCTTTTTTAAAAAATTTAAATACATAAATTCATTACTTAAATAATATAGATTTATTAGGTAAAAATTGCAGATTAATGACTTTTAATACTGAGATTCTTTCTTATACATATGTTGATTTGATAAATCATTCAGGTTTATTAGTATTTACATATAAATTCATTACTATATATTTACAAATTTATCAGTATTTACCTTCAAGTTCATTTTGAATGAACTTTAAGTTTATTTTTTGTAAACTGCAATTTCATTTGGTATAAACTATATATTCATCATCAATAAACTGTAAGTTTATTAGTAATAAACTATATGTTCATTTGTTATCCAAACTTCTATATGATGATTTGGTGAATTTAACATAAACTATAAATTTATTTTTTATAAATTGTAAATTCATTTTTTTGTAAATTATAGATTCATTTAGTATAAACTGTATATTTATCAAAAGTAAATTATAAGTTCATTTTTTATAAAGGGTAAATTCATTTGATATAAATGATAGATTTATTATCAATAAACTCTACATTTATTTTTTATAAAGTATAGATTCATTTTTTACAAACTGTAGATTCATTAAAGATAAACTATTGGTTTATTTTTTTTATAAATTATAAGTTTATTTGGTATAAACTATAAATTTATTATTAGTTAACTGTATGTTTATTTTTGATAAAGTGTAACTTTATCAAAAAAGAACTCATTCTCAGAAATAACCAAAATCGAACAAAATCAATAAATAATCAAACATAAAAAAAAATTCAGAAAGAAGAAAATAATAATAACAGAAGAAAGAATTGCAAAAAAAATAAAATTCAACTCCAAACTTTGTTAACGTCCTAATTATGTGACTCTCTCTTAAATATCATTTAAAACATATAATTTTTATTGACAATGATCCATGCACACAACTAACTCTTCGGAGGACATGGGCACAAAGCAATGCAAAGCCCATCTCAAGCTTAAGTCCTAGCAAGTGGTGTTATCTCATCAAATCAAACACCATATTAGGCTCAACTGTACCACCACCGTCTTGGGTGGGTGGGCCCTGTCTACGTTTGGCATTATGGGTTGGTTGGAAGCACCCTCACTTTATTTTGCCGACCGTCCGATCCATGGCCATGAAACAACGAATCGAGTATGGCCGTTGAACATGGAGGAATAAACAAAATATAAATGACAAACTGATAAAAGTCACTCTCTTTTATCGTCCGTCACCGCTCGGATTTAATTACTCAAAATCAAAATCTCAGACAAAAGTCTAAAGTGAATCTTGTTGAGATTTGGCTGCCAAATGAAATTGAAAATGAAAATCTGAAATGAAAGCAAAGAAAGAAGAAGGGCACGACAAGAAGAACAACAATCATTATTCATTTATATGGCTTCTCTTGTCTCTTTCTTTTGCTTCCTCATTTTTGCTGTTTTCTCACCTGTCCATGGTAATCAATCTAATTCCACTTTCACCCCTATCAATCGCGATCTCTACCATTCCAGGTAACTGTTTCATTCATTCTTTTTTTATTTTCTCTCTGATTTTCAGATTTTATTTCAATTCTGGATCCGGGTCACACTACTAAAGGTTGTACCTTTTTCAATGATTGGTTGGTTTTCCTTCAAAATTCTTGTTTTTGCAGTGTGGATTTGTTGGAGCAAATAAAGGCATTGGTTCATCGTCATCCAGACAAACTCACAGTATGTAGCTTGTGTTTGTTTGCTTTATTTGTTATTTGTTAAAGACTGGAACTTTTCGTTTTGGGTTTTTTTTTTTTTAAACAGGTGGAGACGATTAAAACTGAAAATAAAGGGTACCAAGCAGAGATCACAGTAGTTACTTACTGCAGGAATAGGAAAGAGACTGATGACAGGTCAAAGTTTCGGATCCTTCTTGTAAGTTTTCTGTATTTTTCTGCTTTCAATTGGATATATAATGTAGCCCGTTGAGTTGTTATCTTTTCGGCCTGAGTTTTTCCTATCTGCTGAAGATGAAAGAAATGACTTAAACTTTGAGCTGTTTGTGATTCTGCTTGAATTAGGGAGAGAGAAGACTAGTAGAGTTTTTAACTTTTTTTTTTTTTTTCTCAATTTGATTCATTAGTGAATTAGAATATCTCAGATTGGTAATTGCTGGCTTTTTTGACAGATGATTCCTTGTCTTCCAGAGTTTCGGGCAGCATGGGAGAGAGCTCATTACATCAGAAGTTGCATTTCGGATCTTGTCAATCTTAAGTGAAGAACAGTTTCTGTCCAATGTAAATCCAACTTCCTTAAACAGTATTTTAGACAACCTTGTCATAAAGGTAATTTCTCATCACACGTCAGTTGTATGATTGTCTACTCTTATGTGTGCTAACGTACCTGTAATCTGCCTTTACTGAGGGGACTGGAATATTCACCTAGGTTATTAATTTATGACCGCAATGGTTTACTTCTTGGGAGAACTAAATATCTACCCCTCTTAGTGCACTGTTGACTATTATAACATTTGAAATTGACTTGCAAATAGATAGCGGTAATTTCTTTATTCTCTTTCTCCCTTTTTTAACTTACTTTTTAATCTTTTCATTCAGCTTTGTACTTACCCTGATTGTAGCCTTTTCTACAAACATAGGATCTTGACAGCTCTTGGCTGGGAAGAATTTATCCATCTACTGTCGTCTATTTTGCTCACAAGATAACTGATTTGTTGTCCATTAGTTCTTGGAATGGTGTGTTATTATTCTGTATTCTTATAAATTAATTAAAAAGTTGTTGAAGCCAAACCGCCAAACCAAATATGTATAAAACTCATGCACTGTTAACAGAAAAATAACTTATAATACATAGCACATAACAATGTTTTTTAAACTTCTTTACTGAAAACTTTGAGTTTTATGAATGCCAATTTCCAATGATTTACAGGTGGTGCCTATGGAAAATTTAAATGGACGGAAACTTGTTGAAGATGGAGATTTTTGTGAGAGGAGAAATGGTCATGCACTTGATTTTAGAAATATAATGTGTCTGCTGGGAGGGATATGAAAATACTTAACATTAACCTTTTGTGGCAGGAAGAGGAGTTGATCTCAACAGGAACTGGAGTGTTGATTGGGGCAAAAAGGAGAAGGTTTGTTACGCTCATCAACTGAGTTATACTCTGTATTATATACTGGAGCTGCATCTTTAAGCTTCCTACTGAAGATGTGATGCTTTTAACAATTCTAATTTTTCTTTTTTATACCAATTGTAGGATTATGATCCATATGAAGAGAATCCCGGCAATGCTCCCTTTAGTGAGCCTGAAACGCAAATTATGCGGAAACTGGCCTTATCATTTAATCCTCACTTGTGGGTCAATGTGCACTCTGGGATGGAGGTAAGTGACACTATTTGCCTCATCAGTATTGCTTCTCTACTGTTGCTGATCTGATGCATGAGAAATATAGTGGACTAGAGAGTCATCTGTATCATTCCAGATTCTATTATCAGAATACAGGTGTGTGTACAATTGAAAGTCACATGCAGTATTTTCCCACGAATATATCTAGTTTTTAAAGTATTCTATAAATTTTTCCACGTCAGTTAGAAGTTGAGGTTCTAAATCTTTATTAGCTGTGGACCATCTTGGCCGATTTAGTTGTTGGTTTATCTGTGGAATGAATGATGACTTAAATATTTCCTGAAATGCATGTGTTCAAAACCTATGTGCGCAAGTCAAGTGGTGATATCTTGTTAAACCAGCTTTGGTTGTAAGTGAGCTTGGTTAGAGTAAGGACATTAACACGAGTTGGCTTCATTCCAAAGCTTCACTCATTTTCCATATGTTCTTTGCTCTTTCTCTCTCCCTCTCTCTTTCTTTTAATTTAGTTCTTCTGGGGAGAGAGCAGTGTGCAATTTTTCTTGTGAAAGTGTTGGTGCATTTTCTTCAGAGTTAGCCTGTTGGTATATTTTTCCTTTGAATATCATTGGTTACTGTTTCCTATGTGGGGCTTGATTTTTTTATTATATACATTGTTTGATGTCAATTTACTTTATTGTGTTTCTCCAGGCATTGTTTATGCCATATGACCACAGGAATACAACCCCTGATGGATCATCTACACAGCAGATGAGGTCGTTACTTCGTAAACTGAACCAAGTTCATTGTCACAAGCGTTGCATGATAGGTTCGGGGGGAGGCTCTGTTGGGTTAGTTTTACATGCAATGATGATTGTTATTTTATTTGGAGACATCCTGCTTCCCTCTTTTAGTCTGAAAAAAACATGCCACTAATTTGGGTTATTCATAGTGGTACATGATATTTGTCTGAGACTGACAACCCAAACAAAAATCTGCTGAGTTCATGCAAGCTGATCTTTGTCTGTAACACTGCTTGGCTTCCTCTTTCCATATTCTGTAATATTTTCATTATTGCTTAATTACAGT
Source organism: Omphalea diandra (assembly GCA_949677035.1). Lineage (NCBI taxonomy): Eukaryota > Viridiplantae > Streptophyta > Magnoliopsida > Malpighiales > Euphorbiaceae > Omphalea > Omphalea diandra. The sequence continues at coordinate 6,938 of CATIWR010317458.1, read as the reverse complement.
CCATAGCACAGACATTTGCATGTATTTATGGCTTTCTTTGTTTTTTTATCTATCTCATTCTGTTTTAACTATCATGTCTTGCCTTGTTTGCTTTGTGGAAGTATCTGATTACAGTCTCCTACAACAAACAGAATGGCTAGGTTTTAATGTGTATGTGTGTATGTAACACAGTGGTTAGGGGTGCAGAATAGAATGTAAACAGCTTAATATCATGAGCATCTGGAGTAGTTTTTATTAACACTTAAGTATGTTTCTTTCTTCTCTGTTGAAATGTAGTATCTGGTTTGTACCTAGGTAGACATGACTACAATTTTACCATATTTGATATGCATTGTAAGTCTTCATGTAGTACTGTTTACTCCATAGGGTAATGGTCAATACCTTAGTTCTCATATTCAGATCCAAGCCCAAACCAAGTCCTCAGTATAGGATATGGCACTTACTGCTTCTATCTTGTGATTTTATTTACTTATTTATTTATTTTTTAATATTTTTAAGGGACTTAAGTGCCCGAGGTCAGCCTTTTTTAGCTTAAATGAAACGTGCATCATCTGCTGTAAAGTGCTGATATGTAGTCAAGCTGGAGAATGTATATATTCATCAATTTGGTATTGCCCCTTGGGAATTTTATAATTTTGATATGCTTATTGTTTGTGTCATGCTTAAATTTAGGTATCTTGCGCATGGGACAGCAACAGATTACATGTATGACATTGTAAAAGTGCCCATGGCTTTCACCTTTGAGGTTTGTGAAATCTGAATATAATGAAATTGTTGAAAGCTAGTATCTCTTGTTTATGTTCTATTTGGTGACTGCCAGATTTATGGGGATGTGACAGCCTCGTCAAAAGACTGCTTTAAAATGTTCAATCCTGTTGACATCACTACCTTCAATGTATGCTACATCACTATTGAAATTGATTGCTCCATTTGTTGTTGATTTCATATAGTATTTTACTTGTTACTGATCAAATGCTCTCATTGGGTCCAGAGAGTTCTCAACGATTGGTCTGCTGCCTTTTTCACAATGTTCAAATTGGGACCATTCCAGCTAGATGAAACCCAATCAAAGGCCTCCGTATCCAATTTAGACAAGTGGGTATCCATAGATGAATATCTTGATGGGTACTTGATGGAGAGGAGAAACAGATATGGTAAAAAGATGGAGGTGCTAGATGTTGGGATGCAGGAGATAAGAACATATTTTAGGCTCTTCTTGCTATCCTCAGTGCTATTGTTGTTTATGTTCTGTTCTCGAATTTCAAAGAGCAAGTCTAATAGACCTATTGTTCCAGCAATGCCGCTCTGACCTTGTAGCTTGGACAGGCAGTGTAACTGGTGCGTGTGTTTGTGCATGAGTGCACAGGAGAGATGTATCTTACATTCTTTAGATAAGAGGTTTTTATTTGTGTAATTAAAATTCATATAGGACATTTTTTTGCCCGGAATGCAATATTGATTTTTCTTTTGTGAATTGCACGAACATTTATTGTTACTGTATTCAAGGTATTGCATTTTGTGTGCTTATCGAGTTCCCCTTGCTGACTTGAGGGCTGATGCTTCAACAGACCCAATTAATTTCTCATTTGTCTTGAAGTCATGATCTGTGGATATGACAAATTCCAACTTCTCAGCCAGTGTGGTGAGATGATTATTTCTTTAACAAAGTGGTTCGCATCAATTACTTGGCCGACGACAGCAGGGATGTGGATGAGTTCTCCCCAATTTGGTCAAAGAAACAAATGTTATTGAAATACCCAAAATTTGTGGATATGTGCTAGAGTCAGTTACATCAAAAGTACTGTTTATTTATCACCAACTCTTGTTTTTCTAAGACAACACGTGACAGATCTCAAATCTAGTTATTCGACAATATAAGTAATAGACTCTCATTTTAAGTTATACATTACAAAATACTGTATGCTCTCTTGGTGATTGGACTACAAGGTGAACCACGATCCTCAATCAAACACTTGCATAATAACGAGAATCAACTTAAAATTAGTTCCTATAATATTGTGAAGGAACAAATGAAAAACATCGATTTGTCATATCCTCATAAAACTTGATGATGATTGTTCCAAATCTTTACATTAATGAAAAGGCCTAAACTCAATAATTTGCAAATCAAATAACCAACGAAAAAGAGAAAATAACAAGGGCCTGAAAATGTTAATTGTATAAGATGTTATTGTTTTTGTTGAATTGTTTAGTTACAGAGCAACAATGATGTAATTCAATTGACAAACTACACCTATTTCTGTATATGATACCAGAGTAACTGGGATTCTCGATTCCCAGTTGATGTGACTATATAGCACATGATTGATCATAATGCATGACAACAACAGTAAAGTGTTGCTTGGTGTTTGCAGGCAACATATAACTTTACAAGCTACATGGGCCAGGATCTGCAAATCCTTTTTATCTGATCCTAATATATGGTATTTTGATCCAGAATTCCCTAGCTTTGGGATTAGAATCCCTTCCAAATATGAATGTCCAAGAAAAAAGCCAGTCCTGCAAGACCATTGAGTCCACAGACCCCAAAAAAATTCATTCAATAGGGAGAGGATAATTATGTTAAATATCATAACATTTCTCGGCCATAAAAACAGGCCCTTCAATTAGCAAAGTTTAGGCATATGATCTTGAAAAATATAAACGTTGGATGCATGTTTTTTCACAAACAATGGCACCTGGAAATTTAAAAGCTTGTTTATTTTTAAACATTGTGATGAAACTGAAAACATTACTTGCAGGATATCAAATTGTAAGTCGTATCAAATATCAGCTAAGGATTGCAGCCACAAACCTCAAGTTGGAAACCTTCCAATGACCTTTATATTGAATCCATGACAGTCCATGATAATTGATGCCAAACTTTGCCTGAGCTGAAAATTCCTCACCTAGTAGTTATAATTTTAGTGTTTGCTTCAAGTATCTCAATGCAGAACGTAGCATTGCTCTAGCTTTCCTATCTGGAGTGCACCCAGCCAAAAGCATTTCTTCGTACACGGATGGAACCTGAAACCACAGTATACAATCTTGTCAAACAGGTTACAGTCATTGTAACTGATTGGAAGTTATACACAGATTATATATAGACAGGCAGTGCCACATTCCTTTCCTATTTCTTTTGTTCTTTTGTTTGTTTCTCAGCCGAGTAGTTTGAGGTATCACCTGCATGAATCTTTCAAAGCAAAGGAAATCAAAGGCACAAATTATAATATCAGAGGCAGGTCATCTTGACTAATAAATAAGTTTTAAAAATATGGCTGGAGTCAAGACACAAGTTGACGCTTTTTAAGTTGAGCACATTACTTGGTGGTTAATCCTCCTTCAAAGACATTGACCTTCCATTTCAAAGGCATTGAACTTCCAGTTCAGATACAATACAAGCACTGAAGCAGCACACTAATGTCAGAATGTAATGATGGCCACTGGGTGGCATTGGGTTCAAACTTTTCCAAAATTTAAGTTGAACACTAAAATCTTCAGATTATTTCAGGTTTAATAGGGTTTGAATAAATTTTGATCCTTGCATGTTAAATTCAGTAAAAGACCACCTCTATCAGCATGAAAAACACCAAATATTATTTTTGCAGTTTCAGACTGAAGCCAGCTCCATTGTTCTCATGTCATTCTTTAAATCTAGTTGTCAATTTTTAAATCTAGTTGTCAATTTTTACAAGCTCTCTTCTTCATTCCTTCCTCAAAAAAGGTATGTCAAATCGACATATTGTCTAATAAACTATTACAGAACCAATTTACATGGAGAATTGAGGTTGTTCAGTCAATAATAAATTAGGCCCAGTAAAAGGAAGCTCAAACATAGAAATATACTTATGATTCAAACTCATTTCCTGATTCCGCTTTCATCTCCACAAAATGACATAAGTAAAGAATAAGAAAGGAATGCAATTTATAGATTATTCAATAAGTCTGCAACTAAGAAATTAATGCATGCATGCAAATGCAGTATGTAATACAGTTATGAGGAATCAAAATGGCCAGGATGCATATGTAGCTTAGCGAGCCTTCTAAATGCTGGCATCATGGTCCATACGTTTTATGCAAGGAAGAGGCATGGGAACACAGAAATTCAAACAACCAATGCCAAATTTCAGAAGTATAAAAATATTTTCTACGATTACTGCATTTGACAGCCGCATCATACTTAGTCTCATAGAACACATGTTATATGTCATTTAACCGTCAACATAACAGTCATTATACAGTCTTTCACATAATATGATAAGTATTATACCTTATCAAACTTATCAACACGAATCAGAGCTTTCATAAGTGTGGTATATGTTACCACATCTGGCTTCAAATCCTGCAGTTCCAGGTACCCATGCACATGTCATTAGATGACAAAAGAAATTAGAGTTTCGTGATAAGGGAAAACCACATACTGCTGAGCAACAATTAACCAACACTTACATTTTCCTTCATGTACTGCAACACTGCAAATGCTTCAGCATCTCTCCTATCCTCACCAAAGGCATTGATCAAAGAATTGAGAGCTAAAAGACTAGGTTTTAGGCCATCTGCTCTCATTAGCCTAAATGCATTTAATGCTTCCTCAGATAAACCCTGTGAGAAAATGAAATGGAAGACTATCAGCGACTCTCTAAAGCATGCAACAACATGCACTGAAATATGCACTGAAATGCAGAAGAAAATAAAAATGACATTTGTGTTGGTTGAATACCAAAATCCCAGGAAACTAAAGCCATCTCAACACATATGTATACAAGAAGGATCATGCAGGTCATCTCAAGCACACAACACAGAATAATAATGGTTTATTAATCCATCAATACACAGAGAAGACAAGCCAAACATTTGCAGTCTTGGATATATTGCCTCTATCAAGTAAAGCAGTTACAATAATTTATATCGAATATGAGTTTATGTTTCTACAACAATATTGAATCAATTCAATAGGTAACATATCAAGAAAAACTGCAAGCAAAATAACTATTGAGGCAATGGCGTACCCTTTGTGCATAGGCATTTATCAGTGCATTATACATAGTGGAGGATGGTTTCAACCCAGCAGACTTCATATCCTCTAAGCAGTCAATCGCATCATTAAATCTGCCTGATTGCCCATAAATGTCAACAAGTGTGGTATAGGTTACAACATTCGGCAGTAAACCTAGACTCCGCATATTGCCCATCAAGCTCTTCACATCGTCCCATCTCTGCTGCTCTCCGAATGAATTAATCATAATGTTAAACGTGGTAGTACATGGTGAGTAACCCTTTTCCATCATCTCCTGGAACAACTCCTCTGCTCTGTCATGCCGCCCTGCCTTACAATGACAATCTAATAGTGTATTCCATGTAACTGTGTCAGGCTTTATTCCCTCAGATAACATCCTATCCAAAGTAGTCATAGCATGATCAAGGCAATTAAACTTGCCAAAAGTATCAATCATCACATTATAAAAATGCCTGTCGGGCTGCACCCCACTGTCTTTCATCTCCCTCAAAACCTGAAATGATTTCTGCCACTCCCCTCTATCGCGATAACTAGCTAAAATCCTGCTAAAAACATAGGAATTAGGCATCACATTACTCGCTTCCATTTGCTTCAACACAATCCTGGTACTTTCCCATCTCCCTGCATTAGCGTAAGCATCAATTAGCAGACTATAAGTGCGTTCGTCAGGTGAAACCCCACTCCTCTCCATCGCCGAAACTATAAATTCAGCATCTTTAAGCGAACCAGCTTTCACATACCCTTTAAGGAGCGCATTATAAGCCCTAGTCCTGGGTTTCACTCCGTTATCTTTCATTTCCTCAAAAATAGCCTCAGCTTCCACGGTCCTACCACAATCTCCTAACGCCGATATAACGGCCACCAAACTCGCCGTTCTCAGGCTCAATCCACTACTTTGAACTGCGCCTAGAAACTCCATAGCCCGGGTCGGATCACCGGCCTTAGCGAACCCGACAATTATATCATTAGACAGCTGAACATCAAGCTCAAGCTTATCACACTCGATTTCATCACATAGCTTTTGCAGAATCACGGAATCTATACTATTAGACCGTATAAGAGAGCGAATAATCAAGCTGTAATTATTAAAATCAGATGGATAACCGTCCTGCCGCATTCTAGAAATCAAATTAAGTGCTTTTTCAAGATCCTTATTACGCGCACACGCATTGATTAGGGCATTATACGTTAAAGGGGATAAGGACTGTTTTTGAGACAGCAAAAACGCTTCGTATAACTGTTCTGACCTGCCAAGCGCGTGGATCAGAATAGAGTATAGCAGCTCGTAGGAAAAACAGAGGTTGTGTTTCTGTAGCCATGAAACGACGGCGTATGCTAAGGCGATGGAGGGGGAAGAAGAGCAAAGAGATTTTAGGAGAGAGTGCCAGAGTGGGCCAGGCACCACCCTGTACGATTCTGCCAGCTGGAACTCTGTGGCGTCCAGTGAAGTAGGTGAGGGTGACGTGTCGGAATCTGATGATGTTTGGTTGGATAAGAAGTTAAGAAGTGGAGTGAAGTCATAGCGCCGGCTCTGCAGGTGGAGAATGTCATCTACGTTTTGGTCTTCATCGAGCCCTTTTGAAGAGGATAAAGAAGAGTTGGCTAAGTTAGTCGGAAGCGCAGTTGTGGATGTGGCGGTGGAGAGTGGTGGTTGGAAGATAAGGTGGAGGTGGTGGTGGAGGATCCGAGAGGGGATGTGAATTGCAGGAAAGCGAGCGGGAAAAGGTGGTGGAAAAAGAAGCATGTTATGCTTATCCGTATAGAAAATGGAAGTGGAAGAGAGGGAGGGAACAGCGAGCATGTATTTGGGGGGCGGGCGGGGGGGGGGGGGGGGGGGGGGGGGGTTTTTGTTGGTTTTGGTTTTAGGGTTTTGGTAGGGTTTGGGTGGTTAAAGGCGCAAAAACCAAAAAATAAGATTAAC
>CATIWR010317435.1:0-44573 GCA_949677035.1 Omphalea diandra | reverse complement strand
CTCGCATAAGTGTGTATCCGCTTCCATTCGTAGAACAATATAAATAAATAGTCCATAATATGTGTGAGAGATAAAAATAAAAGTGAAAAAAAAAATTTCTAATCACAATTTTTTTATTTCATATACAATTTTCTTTTTTTTTTAAATTTTTTCATAATATATAATTATATTAATACAATATATAATTATATTAATTTATAATTATATTATATTATTATAATTATTATAAATGAGATTTTTATTCTATAAAAATTAATTTAAATACATATAATTTATTTTATTTAATGATATTTATTTTATGTTACATAATATAAAATAAAAATTATAAAAAAAATAATGTAAGTTCATTTTTTATATACTATAAGTTTATTTTTTATACATTATAGGTTCATTTATTGTCAACTATAAGTTTATTTTTTATTATACACTATAAGTTCATTTCTTAGACACTGTAAGTTCATTTTTATATATTGTAAATTCATTTTTTATTATATACTATAAGTTCATTTCTTATTATATACTATAGGTATATTTATTATACACTGTAAATTTTTTTCTTATACACTGTAGATTTATTTTTTATATATTATAAATTTATTTTTTGTATAATTCATTAATAGAAATTAATATACATTATAAATTATTATAATTTAATATAATATAATAATATATTATAATTCTAATATAATTAATTTATAAAATTTATAATATAATTATTAATATAATAATATAAAATTATATTAAATATTTATATATAATTATATAATAATATAAATTATATAATTAAATAATATAATATAATTATATATTGTATTAATATAATTATATATATTATATACAATTATAATATATTATTTATAAAAAACGAAAAAAACGTAACAAAAAAAATAACAAAGTTGTGCACACTAGTCTTGTGCATGCATTTCTTGTTTCCACTACATGTGTTATGGACCACTGTTCTATATTGTTATATGAACAATGGTCTATGATATAATTCGCTCTCGTCGGTCATCAATCCTCTAGGATTTTGTCTATTGAAGATATCACTCACCTACTACACTGCGCTAAACTCATAAATTTTTAAATTGTTATCTGTTAAAATTTTAATTAAAATTACATTAAAAATTTAAATTAATTAAATAGATAGAACATGTATTACACATAATACATTGTAATCATTAAATAAATTATATTAAATTATATTTGTTCAATTTATTCAAACTAACCAGTATTTCTTGCTTCATGCGGTTTGAAGCTATGTTTGAAATTTTTTTTAATAATGTTGGGCACACTAGTCTTGTGTATCTTTTTTTTTTTTCACCGTACATGTCATGAGCTACTAGTTCATATTACTATAAGAATAAGGGTCCATAATATAATATGTCATCATCAATCTTCTAGGATTTGGTCTACTGACAGTATCACTCACTTACTATACTACACTAAACTCCTAAATTTTAAAACTATTATTTGTTAACATTTTAATTAAAATTACATTAAAAAATTTAAATTAATTAAATAGATAGAACATATATTAAACTTAATGCATTATAATCATTAAATAAATTATATTGAATTCTATTTGTTCAGTTTTATTTAAACTAGTTGGTATTTTATTCTTCAACCAGTTTGAAGCTATATTTGAATTTTTTTTTTTTAAACAGAGTTGTGCACGCTAGTCTTATGCATGCATTTTTTGTTTCCACCTCACTTGTCATTGATCACTGATCCATATTATTATATGGACAAGACTCCATAATAATTGGCCCTCATAAGTCATCAGTCTTCTAGGATTTCATCTATAGACGATGTCACTCACCTACTACACTACACTATGCTCCTAAATTTTAAAATTGTTGTTCATCAAAATTTTAATTAAAATTACGCTAAAAAGTTTAAATTAATTAAATAGATATGACATATATTACACTTAATACACTATAATCATTAAATAAATTAGATTAAATTTTGTTTGTTCAATATATTCAAACTAGTTGATATTTCTTGTTTCATGTGGTTGAAGCTATGTTTGATTTTTTTTTTTTTTTGTTTTTTACAAAGTTGTGCACATTAGTCTTATGCGCGTGTTTTTGGTTTCCACCGCACTTGTCATACACCACTGGCCCATATTGTTATATTGACATAGAAATATAGACTAGTAGTCCATGATATAATTTGCCCTCATCAGTCATCAATCTTCTAGGATTTCAACTATTGACGATATCATTCACCTACTAAAATACATTAAGCTCCTAAATTTTTAAATTGTTATCCGTTAAAATTTTAAATAAAATTATATTAAAAAGTTTAAATTAATTAAATAGATAAGACAGATATTACACTTAATACATTGTAATCATTAAATAAATTAGATTAAATTTTGTTAGTTCAATAGATTCAAATTAGTCAGTATTTCGTGTCTCACACGGTTTGAAATTATGTTTGAATTTTTTTTTAACAAACCTTTGCATACTAGTTTTGTGCCCATATTTTTTGTTTTCACTGCACGTGTCATATATCATTTGTCCATATTTTTATATGAACTGAGAGTTCATGATATAATTTGCGCTCATCAATCTTCTAGTATTTCGTCTATTGATGATATCATTTCACCTACTACACTACGTTAAAACACTTATGTCCATAGTATATTCAGTACAGTGAAATTTTGATATATTATTTACTATTTATAATTTTTTATTTAATTTTTAATGTTCATTTATTGTTTCTATGTATAGTAGTTATTAATGTATTAGTATTGAATTATAAAATTTTGACTATATTTTATATTGTTTTATTAATATATAAATATTTATTTTTATAAAAATATATAAGATTTAAATTCTATTTTACAAACTTTTATTAAATATAATAAATACGTAATCCTAAGTTTTAATTGAATTAAAATAAGTAAATAAAAAATAAAAATAATAGTTAATTACGTTATTATTCATGATAGTGACCTAATTAATATTCATTAACATATTATTTATTATAAGACTTAAATACTAAAAATAAATGAATAAATCAAAACAATAATAATATATTTATTATTATAAAAATTTATAACAATAAGTTGTCACATGATCTTTCTGTCTAATTTTTACTTTTGCTTTATACATATATAATAGAAACTCACCAACTTAGAGTAACTATGGTTTGATTGATGCTCATCTCATTTTGTGTGGAAGGCATATATAATTTTGTATTACCCGAGATAGCCTTTTGAATAACTTTTTTTTTTTTTAATATCAGTCATAGAATTGAAAAAAATTCAGTGATCAACATATATAGAAAACATGAGCCAGAGAACCATTTCATGTTATTGATGGCTACTGGCTAGCTAGCATTAACGTTTGGGATTTCGAATTTTTTCCCAACAATTGGGGAGTTAATGTTTCATATATTTATCAGAGTGATTTGGACAAAATTTTCAAATGGACCGGCACCTTCACTTTCCTCTTTTTCCTCTTTATTGTCTATTCATACTGGATAGAGTTCTACCACAGCATCTAATCATTGTGTACTGCTCAAAAAAAGTATTAATAATATGAGTCTCACTATTAAAGATTTTATTTGTCTCTATAACTGGACTAATTTATTCTTTGATACTATTAAAGTATTGAAATCAAATTATAATTAATTTTGTGATTTTTTTAGTCTAAAGTATATACTTTGATTTCATATACATAGTACATATATGACTTTTTCAGAGATAATAGGTATATGAAATTAGTATTTCGTAATATTAAAAAATAATCTTTTGATAAGTAATCACTTATAATTTTAGTTTAAAGTTAAAGTTCTTATTAAAATATTATAGTTTAAAATTGAGAGCCAGGCATATAGTAAATCTAAATAATATAGCATAAATGACCTTCTTTTTTTTTTTTTTTATCTTTTTTACTTTGTTTTTACTTTTCTTATCTTGATCGATCATAATTTAGATAACAAATCTAAATTAGATAGCATGCATGACTTTTTATCTTTAAACTTTTTTTAAATTATTTTTCTTATCATGATCGATGATAACTTAGATGGCAAATCAAGTCATTATCAAGAGCTATCATACATAGTAAACCAATTATGCATATATATTTAGCTTAACTAATGCATCACATTCCATATAGGCAATATCATGCAATAATATGCTAATTATTTTATGAGGTGGCAGTTACAACGTACGAGACAATGACCACAACAAGGTGAATTTCTTGTAGAAAAATTGTGGGTTCTGTACTCCACCACAATCGTTAAGAGTCATGGCCATGGTATGATGAAAAACTCGCAAAAAGCCCAGCAGCTTCTGTGGCAGGCTATGACATGGGCAATCATCTCAATTAATATATATGTATATTAATTTTAATCATTAAATATATTTTCATGCTTTTAATCTCTCTCTTTCTCTCTCTATATATATGAGACATCGAAGCAAGTAGCATTCAAACCTTGCCTCTCCAGGAAACTTTCAGAACCTCTTCCCATCAACAAGATAGCTGATTTCATGAACTTATTATTTTTAATTAATTAATTATAAATATGTATTATATATTTTTAAAAAAATTGTAGTTCAACATCGAACCGACTCCAATTAAACATTTAACGAAATATGCCGAAATTTATCAATTTAGAGATAGAGTGAGGCCTGAAAATCTTTATATTTAATTTCTCTGTGCTTACACTGAATAAATAAAAATAAATTTTGTAAAAGGAGACCATGTTTTATAAAAATAATTATGGAAAATAGACAAAAATGTCCCATGTTTTATGGGATCACGTGTGCACATTAGCCATTTTGTGCTTTAATTAAGTGCGTTGCGAAAGCTGTGGATGAAATTAACGGTTGACATTATCTCTGATTTGATAAAAACAAACTACTCTGCCTCTCCAATATATGTGGATTAAAAATTCAAATTTTCACTTAATGTCATTATTTTTAATTATTTACTTATTAAAATATTTTTAATAGACTTTTTAATATAGTGTACAATAATCTAAATATAATAAAATTATCAACTCACAAAATGAGTAAAGATGAAAATGATAATTTTGATATTCAAATAAAAAAAATTTTACATTAAATTCAAAAATATATAAGTGTCCTATATTTTTGGATGAACCGAAAAGAAAAAAAAAATAGCTTACAAAAATTGAACGGAAATAATAATAAAATTTAAGGTATATCATAAAAAGATCTATAATTATGGGAAATTCTATAATATTTCTTTTGACAAAGTAAATCATCATATCTCCACGATTATCTTTTTGTCCAAACTAATTGAATGAATTAAGGGACATTAGAAAAAAATAATGTTATTTAGCATAAATTGAGATGTAATAAATATTTTTAAATAAAAATAAATAATTAGTATTATTTTAAAAAAATAATTAAAGCTATTTTATGAATGATAATTTTACCTTTAATAGATTCATCTATTTTCAAAATAAATTTAAATTTTATTAAAAGTTAATTTTATTTTTCATTAATCGCATAATTTTAATAAATACACCTGAATTATATTTTTATTAAGACGCATCTAAATTACTTAAAAAAATTATTAAAGACATTTTTGAACTTTAGATTAAAAATTTTTGTCATCATTGCTTCTTAATCGCTGCTCGGGCATGATAGGTGATAGTGTCACACTCTTCTCAAAGGAAATGTATGTGACACTCTCATGCAGTAGCAGAACCGAGGAGGGACTAACATGAGCTGAAGTCCTCTTTGAGCGGTGAAGAGAAAGATGAGAAACTCCTGCTGCACAGATGTTCAAAAAAAGAGGAGGAGGCTGAAGGAAGAAAAAGCTCTCTAAATCCCATTTTTTTTAAAAGTAGAACTCAACCAAAACGGAACGGTGCCGTTTTGTTTAAGTCAAAACGGCGCCGTGTTAAACTTATTAATAAACCAGAGGAGGCCTTTCACAGAGTCTCCCCCTTTCCCTCCCGCGACAACCTCCCCTGGGCCACCCTTTTCAGCTGTTGGTTTCTTTTTTTTTTCTTTTTCTTTTTAATGTTTTTTTTAAATAATAATTAAAATTCTCATAATTAAAATTTATACTATATAAAATTAAATTTCTCTATCCATAATTAAATTAACTTTCATAAAATATATAAATTAAATTAATGATCTTAAATATAAATATAATATCTCAATTAAATAATTAATATTAAATTTTATTTAAATTAAATAATAAATCATCAATAATTAATTGATTCTTATGACATAAAATATATTTCATAAATAATTTAATAAAAATTCTTCTTATATAAATAACTTTATTTCTCCTAGTTAAATACCTTAAATAAAATCAATTCACATAATATATTTAATTAAATCAACTTAATCAATAACTCAAATAAATTTAAATAATTTTATATTCTTAACAGAAATTAATTAAATTCCTTAAATATTTATTTGACATAATTTATTTACATTATATAATTAACATTAAAATCATATATTCATATTAACTAAATTAATTTCATAAATTCCTTAAATATTTGCTTAATATAGTTAATTCATAAAATGTAATTAACATTAAAATCATTTAATTCATATATTCATATTAACTTAAAATAATTTTTATAATTTTCTTAAATCTAAATGAAATTCATATTCAAAGAATTTATATCTTTAAATCCTTTAATCATTAAATATATTTTCTTTGCATATACTCATGTTAAAATATTAAATATTATCACGTACTCATTTAAATTTAGTTCTTTAAATATAAAACATTCATTAAATATAACTCTTTAAAGTTAATTAATAAAAAAATAACATAAACTTAATTAAACTAATAATCTTTTTAATATAAAATCATTTCTCTTTAAAATATTTATATATACATTAAATAATCTCATTAAACACATTAAAATATATCTAATCATTAATAAATTATTAAAATTCATAATTATATACATAAAGCAAGGAAAACATTATTAAAATAACTTTAATCACCAAAATTTTGTAAACCAGATTTCAAACCTTATAAAATGCTCTCCTCCCTTCAAAATAAGATTTCTCCTTTACCACCTCTTTCTCATCCATCTTCTTCTCCTTTCCCTATCTCATCATCGCAGCCACTAGTCACCAATAGTTTCAAATAAGTGAGCTCTTATGAAAATAATTTTTAGTTCAACCATTGCTCTCATATTATATTTACGATAATATTATATATTTTACATAATAAATTAATTTATCTTTTTTCTTTTCTAAGCATAATATTGAATATATTATTTTTTTTTTGCAAGAAATTAACTATAAAATATAAATTTTTCGGGAGTGTGAATAAAGACGATAAATTTATCCCAAGTTAAATTAATTTTTCACATAAAAATAATTTATAAAATTTAATAATATAGAAAGTTTTTCGTGTTTGTCTCTTTGGAATTTTAATAATAATAAATATTAAATTTCATATATAATAAAAAAGCAAAAAACTAAAGAAAAATAAAATTATGAATTTTTATTTTTAATCAAAATAATTATATTATTATCAAATTTAACATATTAATTTAATTATAGTTATTTATTTTTGCTATATTATTTACTTAAAAATATATTTTTTGACAAATAATAATAATATTATTAATATATTAATTTGTAATTATTAAACTAATTAATTAATTATCTAAAAAAATTAATATTCAATATATTTAAATTTTATTATTATAATTACATCATCAAGCAATGTGTGAGTTCATAATTAGCAGTTTTAAAAAAAGTAAGGCAATTTTATAATTAAAATTAAAAAAAGATAGAGAAACTAAGGTTATTTCTGATTGGATATGGTTTTTTTTAAAAAAAGGGATGATAGATCATTCAAGCTAATTATATTAAAAATTAAATTAATGATCAATTTTAATTAATTTTAAATTTATTTTTAACTATTATAAATATATTTAAAATTTTAATAAATTTTTAAATTTTATTTATTAATAAATTAATTAAACTTAATTAATTAAATTAATTAAGTTAAAAATAGAGTAATTAATCAATTTATATTCGACTTTAAAACATTGCATAGAGAGAATATGTAAAATGAAAGCCACCACCTATTTCAAGTTGGTACATAATGGACTTTTGAATTTTTAGCCTTTAAAATACCAACCCATCCCATCCTTACAATTCCTAATGATTACACACACACTTTACATCTTCAAACTTAAATAACAAACGACAACAATAACAATAATTTTATATATATGGTGTTATATCTCTGACTCTTGTTAGGGACGCTCATCGCAGGTCAATGGAAATGTGGCGCCGAAGCTTTGTTTGGATTTATTTGCAAAACAGTCCGTTGATTTTCTATACTTATCTATATTTTATATTTTATTCAATTGTAAATATTCAAATACAACGTAATTTCTAATATAGAGTGATTTATTAAATGCTCTTTGATCTAATACCCTTTCTCTTTTTTGGCTATGTGCAAAACCTGCACAAAGTATAGGGCCGCTCATAGGTCAATCAAAACGTGGTGCCGAAAGCATTGTTTGGATTCTTTTTTTTAACTTTGCAAAACAGTCCGTCGATTTTCTACATTTTGTATTTATTTTATATTTAAGACCTATTTGATTTAGTGATAATTGATTAATAATGAATGATTAGTGATTAATAATCAATTATAAATGATCAATAAATATAAATTATGTAATAATTTAACAATTAAATATGTGATTATACTATAAAATCATAAAAACAGATCATTATTTTAATTAGTTTTATATAAAATATAAATTTATATAAACAATAATAATAATAATAATAAGGTTAATATTAAAAAATCTAAATGTTAACTTTTGTATTTCAAACATTCAAAATGTTAATTTTAGTTTTCCGCATTTAATTATATTTTTTTAAATTTTGAATATTAATTTTTAATTAAAATATTACTAATTTTCAACATTTGAATGTTCAATCACTATTAATAAATAAATATCAAACAAAACAAACACTTATTCAATTTCAAATATTTAAATAAGAGTTTAATTCAAAATAATATAATTTATTACATGCTATTTGGTTTTAATTTTATAAATGTATAACTTCTATATTTATTTATTTTATTTTGGAAAAGGATTCATCCAAACCCTTCAACTTTTTGGTGTTGCTCATGTAGGCATTTGTTAACTTTTTTGTTTTCAAATTTCTTAAAAAGAAAACAATCAAGCTCTTCCATCATTTATTAATTTAACAGAAGTTAACTTAATTTGATATGAAAGGTTGAGACCTGCTAAACTCCCTCTAATTAGTTGATTATTGCCCTACTAAATAAATTAAGTTTTTTCCTAATAAATGTAACTCTTTCCCATAATATAATATTATAATAAAATTTTATATTTATATTTTATTTATTTTAAGTTTTTTGATGCTATATAAATATTTATAAAATCATTTAAATATTTGTATTTAATAATACTTTCCAATTTTTACTTGTTTAATAAATCTTTTCAATTTTTACTTTTAAATTTAATAATTAATTTAAATTTTATAAATGTTATGGGTTCCGCAAAATATATTACACAAAAAATATTCTTCTTTTTGCTTAGATTCCATTTATCTCGTTGAAAATATTTTATTTTTTATACCTATATTAAAAAAATGAATTAATCAGGCAAGCTTTGAAGAGCGACAGCCCAGTTGACCGATGCCTCTTGCTCGGCAACTGATGGTAATTTTGAACTGGTCAAAAGTTTTGGCAAAGTCAATTCCTTAACGTGCACTAGCTTTCCTTCCATCACTCGCTTCACCATTTCCTTACGTATCATCGCGCTCGAAAAACTTGCACAGCAACTACTTCGGATTGCTTCGACTCAACTCCTTATATAAACTAAAGATTACACAATTCCTAATAACAACCCACTATTTCCCATTTTGATATTCATCTTTTCTTATTTTTCTTCGATTAATTCAGTACTTCTCTGCCAACACCAGCACAAATTCTCTGATCATGGGGATCGATATTGTTAGCCGCCTCAAGAAGGCAGTAAAGAAGGTCAAGATCCTATTAAATTTCGACATCAACAGGTGGCGGCTGGTGGCTTCGCTCATCGGTACTTCTTCTCCATCTATGAATAGCCGCCGCCTCCTTAGCTTCAATGAAAGACCAGGCTTAAGGGCTTGTACTTATGATTATACAGAGTCTTCGGAAGATTCAGTCTTTGGTTCTTCTTCTTCACCAGTCGGACTGCATAGAACTATCAGCTCAACGTCAGATCAAGATGATATTGATAAAAGGGCTGAAATTTTTATCGAAAATTTTCGCCGCCAACTTCAGATTGAAAGGCAGATTTCTTTGGAGCTCAAATACCAGCAGGGACATAATAATAATAGCTTTAAATTGATGTCTCCGTGATGGATGATTTTTGAAGTTCAACTACTTTCTGGTGGTGATGAAGCCTATATTTTATTAAGAGGTTTCTCTCTCTATTGCTGATTTGTAATTATAATGGTTTTTTGCCTTCTATACTGAAACTTGGAAAGTTCCATTCCAAGAAGCAGCCATGGAAAAGATAGGAAATCTTGGAGGCAATTAATCACAAGGTTTGATTTCAAGATTTCTTTCATTAATTTTTCATCAACTTTTTTTTTTGAGAGCATTAATTTTATGAAGAGTGCTGCTCAAAGAGAAAGTGAAGAAATATATAGTCTGCATAATAACTTTCATGTCATATATTGTTTTTTTTTTTTTTGAATCTTTTCCTTTTGGATGTCTTTGTACGGTCAGATTTTTGGGATTTTCTTTTGTAACCCATTTATGGGATGATTGATTCTTGTATTATTTGTGTTCTTCCATTCTTTAATTGGTACATGCAGAGTGCTGCATCATTGTAATATACACGAACAAAATGCATAATTAAGATGTGGGTTTTGTTTGTATTGTTTTTATTATTTCAATAATACTTGCAGAGTTGCAGGAATGGTTGTTGTAACTTGCAATTGATTTCCTTTTTTAAGAGGTATAGCAACCATATTGTCACGCCAGAGGTTATGTTTGGCTTTTTTGTATATATTGGACATAAAATTTATTTACTTTCCTATTTAGTTTTTATATTTTTTTGTTCAGTTTCTATATTTTTTTTTTTAGTTATCTTTTTGTACATTAAAAAAATTGCAGTAAACCAAACACATCTTTGATAGTAACTGTAACTATATTATACCACGTTTAACTCATAATTTGAATGCAAAATTTATTCGTTTTAGATATAGAATTTATTTAGTTTTGTATTCACTTTTTGTATATTATTTTAAATAATTATATATCTAAAATTTGGATACACAATTTGTTTACTCCAAATATAGATTTTTTTTGTTTACTTTTTTGTATATATTAGAATAAATTTTGTTTCTATTACTATAATATCCAAATAAGGCCTTGAGTGCTATAAAATTTAATAATTTTCAATAAATATTTATATGTGTAATAAATAATTAAAACATTATTTAATAATTAAAAATATATTACAAAATTTTATGTGATAACTAATTTTATATAGACTTTATGTATATTTATATATATATCAACTATAATAACATTAATAATAAAAAGCAAAGAATTTATATCACTATTTATTCATGTATAATTTATAAATCATAGACGCCCCTTGAATTTGCAAGCTGCTCTAACTCTATTTTGTCATTCTTTAAGTAAATTCCACTCTCTCACCTACTAAATATGTCGTGCATGCCTCCCTAAAAACCTTTTGCAATATCAAAGCACATTCCTAACAGAAGAGCATGAATGGATGTATTGGGCTTATGTACAATTTTCTTGCCCTTCTTCCATCAAAAGCTGTTACCATCTTCATCATTTCTCAACCTCACCAGTGTCATCTGAATTATAAATGTTCACCAGCTCCAACCTTAACTGGATCTTCATTTGGCAACTCATCTGCCATAATTTCTTCTTAACCTTCCTCTTCAGATTCAGAATCAGTACCTTCTTCAGCCTTTCTAACAATTGTCTCCCTTAAATCTTCCCTAGCGTTCCGCCTAGTCTGAAATAACTCCTCATCACCATTGTCATCATCAAATTCTATATTAATTGCAAACTCTTCATTCTCATTCCCAATACCATAATCTTCACCAACATCAATATTAATGAAATTATCTCCAAACTCATTTGTCTTCAATAGCACAGTACTACCATGCTCTTCACAAACCTCAACATTACTGAATAAGTGTATTTGTAAATTTTGTATGGAAAAGGCTAGTATATGTAATCTCTTCGACTATTGCCTTACAAATCTTGTATCAGATTTGTTAATTCATGTTCTATGAAGTGAATTGGAATATTTGGAATTATCAGATTTGTTAATTCTGGTAAACATTACAGAATAGTTCTGTCCCTGTTGCAATAAAGCCAAACAATCTTATAGGGGCAATAAGCCACTCATTTCTTTGATTTGTTTAAAACCTTAATTCACTGCCTCTGAACCTATATAGGGGCAACAAGGGAGACAATAGCAAGTTTTATTATAAATCTTTCAAATCTTAAGCGAATTGGAAAAGAAGCAGAACCATGCAATAAGTCTTCAGTTCATGCATCAAAGATTTAATGTGGCATTTTATGGTAAAGACTCAACAGGGTGGTTGTGTATAATTATCAGCAAGAACCAAAATAACTGAACATTATCATTTATAATTCACACATTGTTTATGAAGACAATAGGTATAGTAGTACATTATTAATAAAAATAATTAAGATTAGTATAGGACTAATTAAAATAAGTATATCATTAGTAAAAAATTTACTTTGTTAATTAACAAAAATCTAATTTATATATTAACTAATAAAATTTTGCTGAAAATATAATCAAATCAATTATCGAGTTTACATGAACCAATAATCAAACAAAAATAAAATTTGAATTTCTTACTATCAAAATAACTGAATTGCATTAGTCCAATTGGGTTATTCGATTATAATAAAATAATGCACACCTCTATTTTTTGAATATTTACGAAATGTTTTTTAATCCATTTAAAAAATAGAAAAAAGAAAAGCATGGTCAGAATATAGAACAAGACTTCTCCCATGATGAAAAAAAAATATAATATTGAAGATCTTTAATATAACAATTTCAAAAGTTTTGTTTCAATTATGCGTTATTAAAAGGTATTTTTGGATGGCCAAGGGATCTCATAATCCCACCTTTGGTCAATTTCATCAAAAGCATAAAGGCCATAAACACCAACACCCCACATGCAAATCCTAAAGCAATCACGTCTCCTAATCTTTCTCCTGCTATCATACACAACAAAACGCCCTCTGTTTGGAGAGCTTCCATTATAGAACTCCAAGTTGCAATCAAATTTGGTGCGACCAAACAGGAAATCATCGTAAAATTGCCACTGAAAATCTTCTTGGAATGCCAGATAACGTGTTCCTAATGAATTATCTTCGGACCAGCAATGCACCATCAACGTCCCTTTAGTTTCCAACCAGTTTACGATGTGCATATGTCTTTGTCCAAAGAAAAATCCCAGAGACGGTCTACATGTCATCATTATAACTATGATGTGAAGGAAAATTGCAAACATAAGGCTCTGCTTCATGGGACACATTTCTTGTAATTTTATTGAAGGTGATGAAGAGGGTATCAGCATGATCATGAAATGAAAGCTTCCAACATGGGAATGGGATTCCTCTTTTTAAGGGGAACCAACCAATTCATTTATGTTTTCTTGTAAGTATGGATCCATTGTATACTGTATTGTTTTTTGTTGTGTGCAAATTTGCTGATGCAATATGGCTTCTTGAACTCTCCCTGGTTCATGGACTTATTTTCGAGGTTGGAAAGGTGGCCCAACAATACCCATCTTGCATACAAAGGGCCAGGCCCAAGTTATTCGCAGCCCATTATAGTGTTGGGCTTCTCTTATATCTATTCATAATCTCTGAAAACACTGGTAGGTAACTTCAGATTAAAGTTCACAATCACAGAAAACTCTTTAAATTTATTGATTAAAAATATTAATTGTTCTTGATTAATTTAAAAAAAGTAGTAGTATATATATATGTATTTGAAATGGAATGAATTGATGACTTTATTTCTTAATTCTAATACATTTAAACTAACTGAAGAGGGTATAAGAAGAATTGAAAACGGATTAAAAATAAATAAATAAGATTTGTACAATTTTATCTCCTGACTTTCTAACTTGATACAAAAATATTAAGTAACCAAAAAAAAAAACAATGGAATTTTATATGTATAGGAGTTTATAGCTAACATTGGTGCCTTTTTATTGTACTCCATTGCTAGGTACCTCTTTCATGGAGTGTAATTTGATTAGTTTCCAATGGGTGAGAGTGCATAACTTGCAGAAGCAACTTTCTAGAGTTGAAGTCTAATTATATAATTAATTTTTAAATAAACTATGCAATGTTGTTTGATTTGTTATTTAAGTATGAGATTATAGTTGCTTGTGAAATTAAAGAACAATATATTATGATGAGGTTTTGAATTTTTATAATATTATTATGAAATTTGTTTTTTTATATGATTTTTAGTTAATTCACTTTGCTGGGACTTAATCCGGGCTCATGAACAAAAATAAAGACCAACAAAAAACATAAAACTAGGTAGTTGGAGTGCATCCAGAGTATCATTTGGAAGTCTTGAATCTTAATTTCTAATTAATTTGGGAGGGGGAAAAAAAAGAACCCTGTATATTAAATGCTTATATCGACATGTCTAGTCTATAAAAAAAACATTGTCATATTACAATCATTAGAAATTTAGATTTTATAGATTGATTCCATTCACAAGTGAGTGCCCATGTGAATTACATTTCTGATCACCTTAGTATTAAGTTATCACTAACATAATTCCCTATAGCCAATTAAAGTTCAAAATATTTCTAGGATCACTGGAAGTATAAAAGCATTTCGTGTTGGTGTTACTTGCTAAATTGTCAACCAGCGGCAGAATTGTGGGGTCAACGATATTGCTTGGTTTTCAATTAAGGTGAGCTACACTTAAGCTCGTGGAGTCCATATTTACTTATGTAAAATGCAAAAATACCTAATTACGAAAAGTTGACCATATCGTGTGTGTATGCGTTCATTCAACTTTAGTCTCAATCCCATAAATATATAGCTTTGTATCTGTGTTGAAATGACATACTGACTTCAAATGCACGCCCTAATCAACGGACAGGAGAGAAGAATCTATTTAGAAAGACCAAAAACTGCTTGGTGTATAACATAATTACTCCTACCCACCCAGGATATAACGGTCTTTTCATATAATTTGCTTCTTTCTCCCCACCTTACCTTACGTACAGCAAATCAAGTCAAAGCGATATGCTAGTCTAAATAGACCGAAATTGCCAACTTGTGCTTTGCATCTAAGAAAGTTTGGAAACTATTAATAACACTTCAGGATGCACATGGTACCCTTAAATCATACCGCCATTCTCCGATCACTTAAAGGGTTCAAGATCAACCTAGTAACAATGGAGCAAACTAGGCAGCCATTTATCTTACCATCTCTGATCTTCATCTTCTTCCTTTGTGTGTTGGCTTCCATCAATGAAATTCGATTTGATACCTTGTTGAAGTTTGGTACAGGTGCTCTTACTGCCAACTCTTTATTACCCTCCAATAATTCAACTTCTTCTAACTCATCATCTTCCTCCGGTGACATTCGAATACTAATCGGCATCTTGACGCTTCCAGACCAATACCATCGCCGCCATTTTTTGCGTATGATATATGGGATGCAATCGCCGATAGGTGCACAAGTTGACGTAAAGTTTGTGTTCTGCAATCTAACGAAAGAAGACCAAAAGGTACTTGTTGCACTTGAAATAATGCGTTATGATGATATTATTATTCTCAATTGCAAAGAGAACATGAATAAGGGTAAGACGTATACCTTCTTTTCGAGCTTGCCTGAAATTTTCAGTGATTCGAATGATCCTAAGCCTTACCCTCCTTACCATTATGTGATGAAAGCTGATGATGATGCTTATTTTAGGTTAAATAATTTAGTACAGTCACTAAAGCCATTGCCTAGGAACGATCTGTACTATGGTTATGTTATTCCATGCCCCAGCATGGACCCTTTTGTGCACTACATGTCTGGGATGGGATATATGGTTTCATGGGATATTGTGGAGTGGATTAGAGATTCTGATATTCCAAAAAACCATATGGAAGGGCCAGAGGACAAAGTGTTTGGAGATTGGATTAGAGAAGGGCACAGAGCAAGGAATAGATATAATGCTAAGTGGTCTATGTACAATTTTCCTGTGCCACCCACGACGTGCACTCACGAGCTTTGGCCAGACACCATTGCAGTTCATCTATTAAAGACTCAAGAGAAGTGGATTCAAACATTGAAGTATTTTAATGTTACTAATAATCTTAAACCTTCTAAATTATATCATATACCTTAATTAATTAGGTAATGTATAAACCTATATCAATTACAGTTATTCATCAGTTTGTTCTATTTTTTTGTTAGAGATTGAAATTTCACAATTATATACGCGCTAATTGTTTCTTGGTACTAGACAATTTTCCTTTTTACTTCATGTAATTGATGACTTTGAAGAGTAAATAAGAGAGGGGCGCAATTTGATGACCCATTTATATTTATATTCATATTTATATAAATATATTTACATATTTATATTTATACAAACATCAATAGAAACAATATATAACGGGAACCAATTGCTACAGTAATTTTCAAGGGCTTTTGTTATTTTGATTGGATTGAGGGGCAATTGTCAAGGATCTTTATTTCTAAGGATAATTGCGTAATTTAGTTATTTAGTTTAAGGGTTTTTAAGTCATTTCAGCCATGCTTTCCGTAGTGGGCTGGATGCTAATTCTAAATGGCGTCGTTTTACTTGGCTTCAGAGGACAATTATGTCTTTTAATTCACTATGAGTTGCCCTAGCTTTTCACTTCCATTCTGCGTTTTGTCCTGTCTTTCTTAACCTCCTTTTTCTCTTTCTTTTCTTCTTAGGGAGAGGGGCAACAAACGGTAGTGATTATGGTTTTATGCTCTTTTCTTCAACTTTTTGTAATGAGAAATGAGAAGAAGCGAAGGAGAGAAAGAAAATAAAGTTATGTCACAATCAATAGCAGCATAAAAAAAAAAAAAAAAAAACAAGGCTCCGTTTGGAACTGGCTGGGATTGAAGCTGACAAAAGGAGAAAGAGGAGGCAGAGGAGGGGGAAAAGATGGTGACGGAGTATGGCGACGATGATGTACAATTTTCCTGTGCCTCCCACGACGTGTACCCATGAGCTTTGGCCAGACATCATTGCAGTTCATCTGTTGAAGACTCGAGAGAAGTGGATTGAAACATTGAAGTTTTTTAATGTTACTAATAATCTTGAACCTTCTAAATTATACCATATACCTTAATCAATTAGGTAATTTATAAACCTAGATTAACTATATTTATTCATCAGTTTATTCTATTCTTTTTGTTAGAGATTGAAATTTCACTATATAATTTTTTTTTTTACTTCCTGTAATTGAAGACTTTCAAGAGTAAAATAAGAGGGGTGCGCAATTTGATGGCCCTTATATATATATATAAGAGACCAGAAAATTATTTTTTTTAAAAAAAAAAAAGAACAAAGGAAACAGAGGAATAGCTTAGACAAGAGGAGGGAATGAGGGAGAAACAGGGCGTAGGGTTGTCCAGTTGGCCTAATAGGGATTTATTTCTTCTTCTTCTTTTTCTTTTTTCTTTTTTTTGTTTTTTGACGGAGAATTGATTGATTTTGTTTTGAACCAATGAAAGCAGTTGTTTATTCAACTTAATAATCCTGTTAACGTACAGCTACACTGTTTTTATTTTTTTTTATTATTTTATAATTGTGTTAGAGGCTAGTATTAATTTTATTATTTTTATTGACAATATAATGATCATAATCATATTATATTTTAACAGCACAAGAAATTAAACTGGGAATTTATTAATCTCAAGGTTTTAGTCTATACCTCTTAACTAATAGATCAAATTTTTATTGTCTATTTGAATTGTGATAAAAAAAAATTAATTAAAAATAGAGATAGTAAATAAGTATGAATTTAGTTTCGAGTTTTTTTTTTTACGAAAAGATTCAAATCAAGTTATTTTGAATTACAAATAATCAATTCGAATCGAATCATTAAATTCTTATATGGAGAGTTTTTTGAATTTCAAATTATATTAAACTATTTAACTTTGAATTTTTTAAAATAATTTTTTATTTTTATTTTAAAAATATATTAAGTTGTTTAGATTATATCAAATTTATATTAAAGTATCTTTTTTTGAGTAAGTTTAAATTGATTAGATCGAATTTTATCAGTGAACATGATTTTTCCCTTGTGCACCTCATTGTTGATTGCATGTTGTTGATTTCTGTTGACGTGCATTTATTATTAAAGATTTTTGGACTTTATAATATATATTCTCTATTCGAACACAGAATGTAATTATTTTTCAATTCTTGTAATTCATTTGAGAAGTCAAAAAAATTAAAAAAAAAAAAAGCATAAAGATTCAACACTTTTCAAACCTTTTTTTAAGAATAATAAAGAAATACTATGCATAGAATTTAATGAAATTTTAGTAGAATGTGGCCTACTTCATTTATTTTGTCTAGGAGTAGGATTATACTGTTGCAGCTAAACTATTATTTTATGAAGCTTTTTTTTTAAACATGGATGATTTTACTTTAATTGATTAAGTAATAAACAACAATTAATTAATTATTTAATATTATCGAATCACAATTACCTTACTAACATAGTCGTACGCGATTACGAATTCATAACATTGATAGCACCATAAAAATATATTGGCACGCTTTTAAACTTTTCGATCCACCAGCTATATAATTTGAGTAAGTAAAATATATAGCAATATTTAACTTCATACAAAAAATTTGAGTTATTATAATAAAAACTTAGTTAATAAAAAATAAAATTGATGAAAATAAATTACATTATTTTTCACACTTAGAATCACTTGTTAGTGTAAAAAATAAGTAAAATTAAAATTTTTATCTATTTCAAAGAAAATATAACCTTTTTCTGATTTTAGATGACATTTCTCATCAATTTCAATTTCACTTTTGTAATCACGTAAATCCTTAAAGTAATAAAAGATAAAAATTCAGGGGCTCATTTGTGTTAATTAAAGATATAAACTTAATAGCATAATCACGTAAAATTCAAAGTGTTTTCAATAGAAGTTAGTCATTTGTTATATCTCATAAATTCAAGCTCATATCAACCACATATTACATTAATTAAAGGAAGCACTGCCTAAGCATATAAAATTTGTAAAATTGCCCAAACAGATTCCCCAAAA
Organism: Omphalea diandra; assembly: GCA_949677035.1. NCBI lineage: Eukaryota > Viridiplantae > Streptophyta > Magnoliopsida > Malpighiales > Euphorbiaceae > Omphalea > Omphalea diandra. The sequence continues at coordinate 25,229 of CATIWR010317435.1, read as the reverse complement.
ATCCATAATTAATGACTCTTTCATGCTTCTTACATATTCCGGCACCGAGTAGCTGGGCTGATCGTGTTGTAAATATTCCAGATGTTGAAAATTTTACATGGACTACTAAAGGTCTGCAGGTATTATTACCAGTCTTAAAGACACACCCATTATGCAGAACAAGAATCTGGCACGATGAACTAAAATTGACCATTAAGCCTTTAGAATATCGCATTTCCAAGATCTGCCCCAGAATAACAAAAGCTGACAGATAGTCACATCTAATCTCATATGCATGCTAAACCACGTCAGATGCAGCAAGGGCTTTGCATTCCTAGTAAGATTTGAAGAAGACACCTTGCCAAAGTCATTCTGCATCATGTGACCACAAAGTTATACTTCCAAATGTCAGCACTTTAAGAAACGGAAGCAAACAAAAGCTGAATCTTGCTCCTCTGATTAACTTGGCAAACATTCGAATATCAGATAATAACAAACAATTTCACAGAAATCCTGTTAAAATACGCCGATTTTCGAGTTAATTTCAAGAAGCAGATAGCAACTTAAGAGAAGAACAAACATCATCAGTGACCAAAGAGAAACTCGTTATCATATCCTTCCAATCATATCATAGCCCTTGCTTGTGATGAGATGATGGAAAATACACTTCCACAATTCCTAAATTAACTGAACTAATAATAAGAGCCCCAAATTTGCATGTTTCTTAAGAAACACCTACATAGTACAAATTCGAAAATGCAGAAATGGGGAAACATTAAATGAGACACGGGCAAACGATAATTTTTAACAAAATTTATAAAAGAAAACGTGGGAGAAACGTGAAAATAAGGAAATGCAGAAATGTTTCTTAAATGAGAAAACTTGACTCATCAAAAGTTTCCATGCTTCATAGAAAAACACAATTTTAATGTCAAGGTCATCTAGCGGCACTATTTTCGCAATTCTTCACAGCTACAATGATCACTTGAGCCAATCTAACCAAAAGGCTTGCTCCTGGTTTTATTTATTTCATAAAGGGTAACAAAAAGAATCAACTACAAAAGCTACAGCAGATACCAGCAGACAGCTCCAGCATCATCATGTATAACTACCAAAGTCAAGGAGGTTAAGGTTGGATTCAAATGCTAAATTAGTACCTAAAAGTTAAAACAAATTCTAGCTGCGAAACGTGCCATTACGCGCCATTTACTTTGGTCATATCCATTTGGTCCACAGCAAAGGTGAAAACACAGGCCTAATGACACCAGTGCCAAGCAGTGTGAGGAACATATAAAGAACACATAATTGAAGAGTTGAGATGGAAATGGTGGGAGATAGAAGATGAGGAAGGAGGGGGAGAAATGGCAGCTGTGGCAACAGTTCCTGGGAAGGGAGAGACTGAGAAGTGCATAGAAGATAAAGTTATGTTTTTTTTTTTTTTAACTTAATTAATTTTATATGTTAACTGAAATTTATAAGGGAAGGAGAGAGAGAAATGAGGGAGGGAGAGAATGTATAAATTATCATTTTGTCAATTTGAAATTGTGTAACAATTGAAATTAATCTTCAAGTAGAGGGCTAGAATTGGACAAAATTAAAGGATTGGCTAAACTTGACAATTAATAAAAAGGTCATGGTTCTTTTTATCAATTGTAACATTTTCTCCATCTATAATTACAAATTCTTAGTGACAAAAATCTAATATCCAATCATTACTTCGGCAAGAAAAGTACCAAAACTAAAAGAATCAATTACAGAAATTTACAAATACACATCAACTTAGGCTCCCAAAAACCAATGCACCTTTCAAATAGTATTACCACAAATATACTGCAAATTACACAATCCAAAAACTACAAGAACTTCACAACTGCAGATTTCTTTATTGTGTTCAAATAAAACATACCTCCAGTGAATAGCACAAATGGGAAGAACCTTCTCCGGGAAGCTTGGAAAAATAAGAAGCATGTTCAGATCAATCTCCAGTATAAACATCTGAACTGTGGTGCACAAGAATTACACAACAAAAAACACAAATAGCAATCACACATGCATAACCATGCACAATAAGGGTATCTTACACAAAGTAAAAATAATGACAATTAGTTAGTCCATTATATCAATCGGTATTTTTAAACTTGTTTTACTCTATCATACTTTATATTATCTATCAATGATCATTATTAATAGTTACTAAAATTCAAAAAAAAATATAAACCATGAATTGGAAACAAAGCAGAATCATAATGCAAATAAAAACAAAGAACTAAAAAGAATAATAAAATAGATCAATGAATTATATAAAATAGAATGCCTAATGATCCAAAAAACAAACATTATTGTGAATTTGCAATTATATCCAAACCTTCTAAAAAAAGATTATTATATCAAAATCTTTACGTGTTAATTACAATTATACCTATTGGTCAAAACGATACATTAATTACAATTACAACTATAAAACAAATATCTAACGATTTGGATATAATCGCTTATTTAGAAGGTTTAGGTACATTGCAAATAATAAGGTTTGGGTTTATTTAAACATTAAGCCAAAATAGAATTGAAAGATAATAATTATATAATTACACTTAATTTTAGGAATATCTTCAATTAATATATTGGCCATTCCCATGAATAATCAAGATTCTTTTTATCCATAACATTTCTTTTACATATTGTTAAAAATCCTATAGCAATCTTTCCATCACATAATGCTACGATTCTAACTAAAAAAGTAATTAAGAATAACATTCTATTGCCTGTACATATTAATGACCTAAAAAACATATGGGCCTCCTCAGCTCATTTTCCCTATACATTTCAAGATAGATAACCCAAACCCGAATTTTAACCAAGGAAAACCAATGCAAAAACTCAAATTCGTAGTCTAAAGCATAAGCAAATGAAGATTAAAGATAACACAAAAGTCGGTCATACTTACTTCATTTGTAATACAATATTTATGCAATAACGATGCTACGTAGCAGCACCACCATTGCCACGAGAAGCTACCACAGTTTTTCTTACAGGACGAACACCTTTCTTCAAATAAGATGAATTCCACTCTCCACCATCCTGAGCATAGTAATCCATAGGATAGTCACCACCATTCACAACTTTATCGCCACATCCAGTACACAACCCGTCACTACATTCACATCCAAACCCACACCCTGGTTTTCCCATTGAACTCTTCTCCCACCAACCAGGTAAATACCCAAGTGCAATCTCAGCCTCGAAAGGAGTCAAAAGTGGCTTCCTAAACGCCTCTCCCCAATCAATAGAAAGCCTCGGACAAGCAATCTGAATCCAAGCATCAATACAATCCTCAAACAAGGCAATCCTAGCAGGACTAATTTCCGACATCAAAACAACTGTATAAGCAAACCCTTTTTCCCTCATCTTCTTCTCCAACCTATCCAATATCTTAGGATTCCCTTGCCTTCCCAATGTGCCCAACACAATCCCCCAATTTGTAGCCCCCTTCACCCTCTCTATGGCCTCCTTCCTCGTCTCCTTCATTCCCTTATGATCATACTCCTCCAAAAACAACTTCCCCACATACGGATCATACCTAAACGCCCTAATCGCTGGATTCGCGATCATAAACGCCTCCAAATGGAACCTCCCGTCCGCTACAAACACCAAAACAGCATCTTCAAAACCTCCAACTAAGGAATTCGGTGAAATTTTAGGCGCGGTACAGCCTAACACTTCACCTGCGGATAAGGGTTTAGATTGAGGGATCAAAACAGAAATGCCCAGCTTTTCTAACTCGGGCTTTGCTTCTCGAATTGCTGACGCGAACTGAATGGTACCAGCAAGCACAATGCTGGTGCACGACATGTCGTTTAAGAAATTGAGCTTGATGGTGGTAATTAGAAGGTCAACGTCTACTTTTATGTCAACGAAGACGTAAAGACAAGGAATTTTTGTATTGTCAATCGGGACTAAGCAGCTGTGGCCATAGTGGATTAAAAGGTCCGCACCTAGAGACAAGGCGGAAAGGTCGTCTACGCAACATGCGCCGTAGGTAACGTCGCCGAGGATGAAACAGTGGGTGATGTCGGCGAAGGCGGTAAAGATGTCGGAGAGGATGAGGGAGTACATGAGTAGGCCTTCGGGTAGCTGGAGGGCGATACGCTTAGCGCCGGTAGAGCGGATGCGCCAGACGCATTTGTGAATTTCTAAGTTGTAGTTGGAGGGTAAGAGGGATATGGCGGCGTTGAGAGATGGGTCAGTGAGGATTGAGTCAGGGATTTGGTTTTTTATGAAACGTTTGGGTGCTGGTTTCGGTTTGGTGGTGGTGGTGGTAAGCTCAGCAGCTTGCATATTTTGGCCTATGCGCTCCATTGCGTATAAAGAGAGACCTTAGTTAGGTTTTTGAGTTTTTTCTTTCTACGGGCAAAGGGCTAGTAAAGCTGGTTTTGCCGCACCAAAAATTGGGGCGTTTACGGACGAAGGGATGGGGGATTTGGGCCAAATGAGAGCAGACGAGAAATGAGAGTCCTTTTTGAACGTCTTTTCTAACATTTTTAAGGATTCCCCCTCTTCTAAAATTTGTAGATAATTTTTTTGTTTTTTATCAGAAAGGACAACAAAAAGCTCAACATAGATTACATTTTTCTTAAAAATAAATTATATTTAATTTATTAACTGTTAAATGAAAATAAAAATTTCTAATAAAATTTTATTTATGTAAAATTTATTTGATTAAAAAACAATTTTGTTTTTCTTAATTGAACATTAAAAAATAAGAAATGAATCAACTCGACTTAAAATATTATTTTTAAAAATAATCTCAAAATTCTTTTTGTATATAAATTTAAAGACTTGAGTGGTTCAAACCCAACTCAACTTAAAAACAGCATGACTTGACTTAATTATTCACCTTTAATTTTGTTATATCTCAATAAAAAAAGGAGAAAAAAAGAGAATAACTATTAGAAATTGAATTGAAATGGTAAAAGTGACGAAAATTAGATGGTATTAAAGCTTGAGAATGATTAAGTTAAAATGAATTTGGTTTAACTATTGTTAAAATATTAAAACTAACCAATTAGGTAAACAAAAATTAGATGAAAGTTAAGCCAGATAATGATTAGGTTAAAATAAATTTGCGTCAATTATTACTAAAAAATTAAAACTAACTAATTAAATAATTAAATTTAAACTATTATATATTATTTATATTTTATACACTTTTTCTATACGAGAATTTTAACTATTAACAATAACATATACAACTCTTGGGAAAATAATGCAATCAATACTTCGTTTGTTTATTGATTGCATTTTTTCATGCATTTTATCTTACAAAATCGAAGTGATTGCTTATATTTCTAGATCCTTATTTAAATATTCTTGTCCTTTGAATTTTAAACTTCGTTTCAAAATATTAATTGATTTACATAATTCTGATACTCTTCTACTATTTTCGTTGGCATGAATATTGATATTCTTCCAATATTTATTTTTCTTTTTAAATTTAAACATGCATATACCAGCTTATATTGCATGGTTTGTCCATGCATATCCCTCCTTAAAACTGTCAATAAGCCTAAAAACATAATATTTGTTTAGAATAATGACATTTTGTGGACTTTAGATTTATTTAAGTTTATATTTTTTCCCCTGTAAATTCAATTATTATTTTGAGCTTTTAAAATACTAATACTGTTCGCTTCACCTGAATTGTATCTATTACCATTTTTCATATTAATGGTTCTAAAAAAAATTAAGATAACATGATTTTTCTATTTATTTTTTTAAGAAACATTAAGTTTGTGAAGAACAAGAAAAATTTTAGTTTCAATTACAACAAGAATTCAGGGGAACCTTTTCAATTTAGATCACGACTCCTTTGCAAAATCTAAATTCAGAAAATTAATATGAAATAATAAAATGTAGAGGATAAATTTAATGTAGCCCATTTATTTATGCAATTATAATATTTTATATCTAATTAATTAGTTTATCCAATTATTTAATTATATGAAAATTTATAAATAGAAAAATAAAATTACATGTAATGCACGTGCTACAAAAATTAATTATATAAAATAGCTAAAGCAAAAAAATTTACTCTTTTTGTTTGACACATTAATATCAAATTAACTTTTACATTGTCTTTGGTACAAATAAATTCTAATAATTTTATGAAATTCATTTGCAAATGCACATTTTATGTATTTGATATAAATAAAAATGTTTGAAGTTTTATTTCAAAAATCTTTAGAATTAGTTACAACTAAATCAAATTCTATTAAATTTAATAGAATTTATAAATGAATTATAAAGTTGTAAAATTTTTTCATTATGACAAAAATACTCTTTCTTTCTTTCTTTTCTCTCTTTTTTCTTGTGTTTTTTGTATTTGTGAAATTTTTAAAAAATAACACAAGAATATTTTTATAAAATAAAATATATTATTAAATTTTATACTTAAACCAAACACAAAATTCATTTCATTTGAAATGAATTCTATTTTTATTGTATACTATGCAAAATATAGAAATTCATTTGCAAATGAATTATATAAAAAATCATTTGTAAATAAAATAAATTTTAAGTTAATATTGAACCAAACACAACATAATAATCATCATTTTCTTTTTTTAATTCTTTTAGAATTTTAAAATTTTTCTTTTTTATTTTATATTGATGAAAATGAAAATTAAAGTAATTATCAATATTTAATTTTTATATTTATTATTAGATCAATTATAACATATATAATCTTTAGCATTAGTTAATAATTTAATATTAAATAGTTAACTGTAATTCATATATGAAATAGAATTTAATTTTAATGAATAATATAGAAAAAAAATATTTCATATATGAGGTATAATTTTTTAAAATCAATTATATATAAGTATTTTTGTAATTTTTAAAAATAATTTTTAATTATATAAAATTAATATTATAATTTCATACAAATAAGAGAATTGATAAATTTATGAATCAATAATTCGATTTTAATCTGTAAATTTTGAACATTTTCAATCTACAAGTAGATTAATATTTATTTATCTTTTGTCACCTGAAATTTTGTTTAAATGTAGACATCTTAACCAAACAAGATTTGACTTACATATACAGCAAAGATATATTTTTAAATTTATATTTAAAAAATTAATTTTAATAAATATACAAGTTAAAATTAATTCAAAAAATTTGATAAATAAAAACTAGAATAGTGACTTTTAAAAGTTTAAAGTTTTAAATTTTTCTTTTATTTTGATATATATATATATTATTTTAGAAAAATGACTAGTTGGTATAATAAAGATCAAAGCTTAGAAAAAGTCATCATCATAAAATAAATAATTTCAAATGCTTCTAAAATATTTTTATTTTTATATAAATTTTAGAATTGCAAAAAAAATTAATCATCACACTTGATATAAAATTATTAATTACCATTTGAAAATTGTAAATAAATTAAACAAACATTTAATTTCTCAAAAATGAGTGCAAGTATTTAATTTCTCCCCTTATTTATCATGAAAATTCGATGACTAAACATACTATAAGTTTCTGGTTATCCAGATGCAAGAACCTTTCATCTAAGAAAAGAAGCATCAGAACGCTCTCTACCCTTAGAAAACAAATTTCCATTTGGATACTAAAAAGTGGTTGTGAAACTCAACAATGAACCAATTAATTGATGACATTCAAGTATGTGAAGTATGAAGCATTTAGATATGTTTTTATTTATTGAACCATGAGAATTAATGAGCTCCTACAATTTTAAAGAAATAATCATTTTTTTAAATAAAAATAAAGCCTTCAAAGAAATTGAGAGTGACAAATTTCCTCTTTCCTTTCTTTAAATATATATTAGAGATTATAGATTAAATGAAATATATATTAATTATAGACTATAGATTCAATTTCCTAGAACATTTTATCGTGCAATGGATTAGCAGTTATTATTGCTATTATTTTTTGGAGGCTGATGTACGAATTTCCTCTGCATGAACCTAAAACACTTAGGTTTAGGTCTCAAAGCATCACCCTTTATCACTAGGGCAAGAGTAACTTTTTGCAAACATTATCTGTAGGACTTTTTCCCCAGCAAAATTTATAATCACGTTTACATTCCATCTTTTTCAGAGGCTCTCTGTCTATTACCTTCTATTTTTCTTTTCCTGTATGAACTCCATGTAAATTATGTCAACTATAGATATTACTCATGCATAAAATTGTATAAAGGAAAAATGTCTCAAAGTAAATGGCAATGAAAAGAATTACCATGTCCGGTGTTTGCTCATGCATCATGTGAAGGCTATTATTAGAATGGAATTAGAAACTGGAGAAACATAGAAAACCACTCCCGGTGGTGGTACCTAAAAGGAGAGGCAAATCCTCACCTGAAGTTAGTACACAATATTCTGGTGCTCTTGGTCAGACTCCATATGCACCAATATGACAAGTCCGTGATAACCATAAAATCATACGTACCCATAAAATCAGACGTATGAAAATATCATAATAATGCTGAATAATACAGGAATATTATATTTCCCTCCTTCACCAGGCTTCTGTTCTAAGAATTCAATGACCAAAATGTTACTGTGATTTATCAGTTTCAAAAAGGTGTCAAAACTGCATTCAATTTCCCTAAAACTACTTGAGAACCTTTCATAATCACAAAACTAGTTCCTTTAGCTGTTCAATATATTTCGGGTATGATGCTACCCTCTGATTTTGAGAAGAATATGGGACTTAATTTTTGAATTCAAGTTCTCTAAAAGAAATGAATGTGATTTCAAAGATTAAGGATTAAGAGAAACAGCAAGGCCTAACTTAGGTGTTGCTGCATGGATGGCCTTGGAGTCATACTCCGCTGATAAAGTTACCAGTGATTTTGGCCTCCATTCATATTGGCATAGCATCCCAACTTTACCATTGTCAGACAATCGCGTTTTTACCACTGTTTGTGGATCCACTGCATGTGCACTTCCAATGGTAAAACTGTTGTCATAGGTGGAAAATCTATGAGTCATTTCAGCAGCAACTGAGTGGAAAGGATTCACTGAATGAACATAAGATGCCTTGAGACTCTGTCCCTTGTCCAACCTAGAAGGCATATACAAAATGAAAATTGAAGGTAAGGCACTGAAAATTGAACTAAACTATCCTTCTAAATTCACCATACAAAACATAATATTAATACATAAAAACATACAATGCCACATTAATTCTAAGCTAATATCAGCATCTTGCAATTTCTTTTGGCTGCATGAACAGTAATTCTATGCATGGATTGGACATTTTCAAAATAGAAAATTAAGTGCCTGCCATGTCAATAACAACTAAACAGGCACATCAACAAAAAACATCCCACTTCATAGATAATAGCCACCAGACTAAAAACAGATATAGGGCTGATAATTTTTTACACGACTCGATTAAATGATACGACAAATAGTTAAACAAGTTTAGATTTGGCATAAACAGGTTTGAGTTAATCCATTTATGACACGACAAAAAAGTAAATTTAAAAATGGGTTGAACCGCCTAACCCGCAATAAATACAATTAAATGTGAGTATACAATCGGTTAATAGTTTAACATGTAAAACACGATACAAATACACATTAAAATAAATATATCTATATATAAAAAGATATCTTTAAATTCAACCTTATATTTATTCAGATTTTTAATCTCTACTCTTTATTATTTTTTTAATACATAATTTTTTTAATTAAAAACTAAAATTTGTTATATATTTTCAAGTTAAATGTGTATTTTCATGTCATGACACGTTAATATCCATTATGGCATAATTAATTAAACAAATCGTGTTCAAGTTAGATATTTTTGTATTATACACGTGTCAAGACATGACACGACATAAATTGTCACCCCTAAACAAATAGGTTGAAATGAAATCGAGAATTTGACATTGCATGCTGCATACTAGCTTTCTGATTACTGAACATGCATCATTGGAATATTAGAAAATAGAAACAAAAACATCATGTAGCCAATGGTAAACTTGTCTAACTATATGCGTTTTGCAACAATCTCAAGAGTCTAATAAATAAATTTTTGCACTTAAATATATAACTTAAGATGGAAATACAAATTATAGTAATAGACTGAAAACAACTTCACCAATATTGGACAAAATAACACCCGAACCCAGCTGACCAGGCCACCACCACGCCCTATTTTCTTTCTTTTTTCAATTAAAAACAAGATAAAGATACAGGACTCTCATCTATAACTTATCCCCATAAACAAAAACAGCAAGATTATTATTATGATCTGTAGCAGTGAAAATTTTTTGCCTTTAACAACTTCAAAGCAAGATAAAGATATAGGATCTCATCTACAACTTATCCAAATAAAAAAAAACAGCAAGTTTATTATTATGACCTATAGCAATAAAAAATTCTTCCCTTTGGCAACTTCTAAGTCATTTTGCCATAAGGAATCCATGAGATTTGATAATGAGCTTCACAAACTTTTTGGGATATTATTCAAGTATGTCAACTCTTCTTTCTTTTTGGTTTTTTTTTTTTTTTTTTTTTTAAGGGGGGGGGGGTGGAATGGAGTGCATTAATTTGAAGGGGAAAAAATGTGCACACATGTCAACACTTTTCCAGTAACTGAAAGGGATATGATGGATGCAAATAATATAAAAAAATTGGGCTTTTCTTGTCCAATCAGCAAATGTACATATTGTTTGGGTTGTTAAGACATATGCCTTTGACACAATATTCTCATCACTTCTCTCGCCCTCTCCAAATCTAGTTCTTATTTTTACTCTTGCTCTGTCTCTCACTTCAAGAAATTACAAATTATCTCTTTACAATCTTGAGCATGCAAGGATGTTACCTGAAAAGTATGTGATTTCTTTTAAAATTGAACTTCAGGTAATTATTTACATGACAAGTGAAGTCATTTATATGATTTTAAGCTTTTCATCCGTCAGCACATTCAGTTGCCAGAGGAGTGCAAATGCACTTAATTCCAAGTTTCCATTGTTCAAACACATGACAAGGGGAAAAAAAAGGTTCAGGCACTCAAACAAAGATTCTGTAGAATTTTACATTCAAAAACATCACTATCCCATAGTTTAATCAGATAATTCAAAAGTAAAAGGTGAACAATAACCCTAACAAGAAACACAAAAGATTACGAACCTGAAGACATAAAAGATGGATAATACCTAGTAGAGATAAGTAAAAGACTATGAACCTGAAGAATTGAAATTATAAGCAAAAGTAAGATACACCCTCAACCAATTGGGAAAAAAGAAATGAACCTAAAATTTGGAATGAGTCTAAGCACCAAACTAAAAATGCAAAATTGCAATTGAAGCTAATAAATTAAAAAATAGGTATATAAAAATGTGAAACACAATTCAAATGGAGATTTTGAGGGATAGAGATTAAGTGGGGACAAAACATAGAAGGAAGAAGAGAATGTGATCAGGCAACTGAGCTTGTGACCAATTATGCTGATGGAGTTCATATCACTGACACTGAAATGGCATGCACACAAGAATTCTAAGGCATTTTTGGCATTGCTATTGCCAATAGCAGCTTTTGGACAACCAATTGGAAGAAATCCTCTTTGCTAATTTTCCAATATGAGTTTTGCGAGCTACAAATTGAGTTTGAATAAAAGCTCATAATTGAAGCTTTTGTAAATAGTCACTGAATTAGGTTGACAATTTAGCTAAACTAGTCATGTGAATGGTTAAAACATTCTCAAAACCTAAAACTGTTCTATTTTAACTAATAAATATAGCTTTTTACAGTAGCAATCAACATTTACAATCAGGTGACTGTGACAACAAATGTACTTGCAGAAGTTCTCAGATTTGAAACAGTCTACACAATCAAATAGAAACCTACAAAAAAAAAAAGGCTCTAACTAAAGTCTATGCTAACAATGTTTGAGCCTATATTTTTTAGATTGTATGGCCCTCCTTTTTGGTTTTGTCATAGACATAATTGTCAAAGGGCCACTCAAAAGAATAGACATGAAAATATTTAACACAAAGCGTAAACATGACATTAGCCCAACAAGAAACTTGTGGATTTTAGTTTATATCATGGTTACATCAGAATCATAATTAGTAGAGACTTGGAGTAAAAGAATCATTGAGTTGCAGCAGATTAGATGGGGGGACAGTTTTAATTATATCAATCTAACAGGTCTTGCTTATTTATGAATTGAACATTTTCATATTGGATTACATATGGATTAACAGTTTTATTGAATATTTCAAATTATCAATTGTATTGAGTTTACATTAACCCCAACCTTGTCACATCCCTATGTCAGACAACAGAACAATGTGCCAACCTAAGTTGTAACCCTTACTAATAAAAGGACTTAAACATGTTTTCTGTAATTTCAAAATATTCATTTTTGTGTATGTTTGCTCCAAGGTTAAGGAATTGGGACTAACATTTAAAGAGGTAATATAAGTAATAGTTAAGTGTGTTTTATACAGGGTAAAAAAGACAATATCAATGTTATCTAATAATTTCAATATCATACTATTAGTTACAATAATGATAAATGCTAAAAAAATTAAAATTATTTTTCACTCCACTCTACCCCCCCTCTTAAAAAAAAAAAAAAGAAAAAAAACTTAAGGAGCGCACTAGACAAAAATAAAACATACCAAAAACCTTTAACCCCACAATGCCCTCCAAAGTCCAAACAAACACAACATCGACCCTGTAGTGAAACTACTCAATTTCCATTCACAAAACAAGATAGCTTGCCATGATAATTAGGCTTTGTTTATTTCATGGACATTATTTTTCTAGAAAACATTTTTCACATTTTCTAGCTTTTAGAGCACTCAAGAAAATTAATAAATAGAAAATGTTTCCACAATAAAGGGAAAAATACCACTTAGAATAAAAATGATTTCACATTGTCAAAAGAATAAGTAATTATTTGAACATTGACAAGATTATTAAAATGTAAATAAACTTATACCCATTGGTCTATTAACCATCATAGGTTATCCTTAAGCACTGACCAAGGGCAGAGCTGCATATTGTTAGAAAAATTTTAAACGATATAATATAAAATATAAAAATTTTGGGAGTTTTTAGTATATTGACCCAGCTCAAAATGTTTTAAAAATCTGAACTTAGGTCAATTTTATCATTTTTATTTAAAATAGTTAAAGAGGGAATCACTCATAGCTTTATAACTTGCCTGCAAGTTTTTATATCAAATTCTGTAGTGTCTTTTTCAATAGTAGTTATCTGTGGATTTAGTGGCTTCATGATTGTTAATTATTTATTCTGTCAGTCATATGTAGTTCATCAATTTATTTTAAACTTTGATTGTGATAAAAAGAAAATGATTAGATACACACACACACACACACGTGCATAATTGTTAGTTATCCATAAGTAATAATTTGTCATTCAACTATATAAGTTACAATGGTGAATTAACCACCACTATTGCAACTAACAACCACCAGTTGATTCATAATTGGCAACTAGTGATGGCATCCATGGTAATGGCAGCCATAATTTCCCAATTTTATGTAATTTTTTTTCTCGTATTCTACAATAAATGATAAAAAGATGAAGTTTTTGATAATTCAAACATTTCTATAAATTGGAAGAAAATTAATACTTTAATTGTATTCCAAACACCAGAGACTAATTTTCCTTTGCTTTTCAGCGTTACAAACAAACAACAGAAAATTAGCTACATTCCTTAGAAAATATTTTGCTCGTGAAACATTTTTTGCGAACAAGTTATTTTCCATAAAACAAATGAAGTGTTGCAAGGCAAGGCACCAATAATAGAAAATGAATCAATATATATTGTTGATTTTAGCCTCTAAGTTAGTTTTAAACCATTACTTATCATTTATCAAACAATTATGTATAGTACAACCACGTGTCATTATTTTGTATTATATTACAAAAGTAGTCATATCAAAACGAAGTTTAAATAGAAAATTAGAAAAATCAAATCCCATACAAAAAAGTTCTAAAGGAAATTAAAAACTTAAAAATAAAAATCCTACAGATGAAGTCAAGATCATACAAAAATAATTCTTAAGAGGAAATTAAAAAAAACTTAAAAAGCAAAAATTCTAAACAAGAAGTCGATATCATATAAAAACTTTCTGAACATGAAATTAGAAAACTTAAAAAGGTAAAAATTTTAAACAAGAATCAATTTCATTGATTGTTCAAATTCAGAGTGTATAAGGGCTAATTATAGTATAATAGATTGTCAAAAATTACTCCGTTCAAATTTAATAAAAAAATTTCCAAAATTATGTCACACAAAATTAAAAATATGAATCAATAGACAACTCTTTGTTAAAATACCTAACATATATATATATAATTTGCAATTATCTGAAATACTTAATATTATTTATTTGATTGATTGTCTAAAATTACTTCATTCAAATTTAATAAATTTTCTCTTAAAATTATGTCTTATAAGATTAAAAGTATAAATCAATAGGCAAACTTTTATTACAACTACTCTCGTACATAATTACAAGTTTTCATAAATTTGTTTTAATATTTTATTTACTTAACAATAACTTTTATATAAAAGATTAATTAAATATTAATTATTATTTATATATTAATTTTTAATCATTCAACTAATTAATCAATTATTTAATAAAATTAAATATTAAATGAATTTAAATTTTTTATTATAATCATATCACGCAATGTACGGGTTTGCAACAAGTTTTTTTTAATACAGACTCCAAATGATGAAATATTCCATTTTAATAATCCATTTATTGCGAAGCATAAGTTATAGCATGGACGCAAGACGTAAGCCTGCCATTTGTAGAGCATGTGAAGCCCACACTTCAACCTTCCATTACTTGCTTGTATGTGGTGGACCACAGCGACATTAATAGTAACCATGTAGACCATACCATGTTTAGAAACTTCTCTTCCAAATTAGTGAAACAATTTTCCAAAGTAAAATAGCATTTTTGGTGTTTAGAGATTAACAAATAACAGTTTCACACAAGAAGGAGAATGTATAAACTATGAAAGCAGAGAAAATTAACAATTTTATAAGCAGAAAAACAAGTTTCATATGCACTTACAGCAGAAGAGAAGCAGAGAAATCAGACTTCTTCAATTCGATTCCAGCATTGCACTTGGTAAATGACGAAGAAGCTGTATCAAATCCAATTTCGCCACCCAAACTGACATCATTGATTCCAATAGCTGCTGAAAGCTCCAAAAGTGGGGTTGGGTTCAGGCCAATGCTTGAATCAATGATTGCATGATGGTGAAGATATAGAACATCCAGCTGCGACAAAAATGCATAGAAAACAGAGCTTTAAGCATGCCTGACATGTCATTTCCAAAAATTTATTTATCATTTGCCAGTATTTCTACAAACAAATGAAACCAGGACTTTCTAATGACATGTACAGTAGCGACGTCCAACAAATTTAAATCTTTACTCCAACCAACCAGTTCATTGGTAAATATAGTCACTTCGAAGCAGGAAAGCCCATGCTGCAGAATCACAACACATCATATTTGATGCTAGAAAAAACAGCCATTAGTTTTAACTTCCGCTTATTTCATCCATAACATAAGAACAAAGAAATTGGGCAAAGTAATTAATATATAATTACTAAAGTTTGCTAGATGTATACCATATTTGTAACCATTCTATGTACATCTTCCAAAAAATTCTTAGCAATGACCAACTACAACCACTCCTAAAGAATTGATGTTCACAGGCCTCACGTGAGAACGATTTGATGCATTAATTAAAATTTACTATAGCCCTATCATTTAGTTGGCTGAGATTATTGTCACCGTTAGAGTTACATGTCCTATATGTTTGACTTTTCTATTGTTGTTCTCTCTTCCTCAAAACCTGTCTTACTTGTGTCTAAAGAAAACTCACAGCAATGTATAAGAGGTACTCCATGCTGTAAAATTATTGAATGTAACTAGAACAGTGCATCTTACTGTCACATTCATGTGGAAGCATTTTCTGAAATTATCTCGTGAGTCTCACATATGCATGAGAAGCACACCTAATAATTCCCCCCCTATGTAGTGGAATTATAAAACACTCCTAAAAGTGAGAAGGCTACATGTCTTCTTCCGTTTTTTAGTCTCTTATGCCCACAGGTAAACCATTTTATGATTGATTATTATACCCATCAAAAGCATCTAATGGTCAAATCAGAGAAGAAATTCTGACTGGTTTCCACATGTTACATCCTTGTTGTCATATCCTGCCCATATTTCAAAAATCAAACACCAGATACAAAAACTGTTCCCAACATAGAAAAGTAACTACATAACCCAGACACCTAAATTCTTAACTGCGAACAAGAGCTAGACCCTAAAGATATTGGGCAATTAGAACAATATTCAAGTAGCTCCTCCATAATGCAAGCAGTAAGGAATACGAATCTGCTCCTTTGCAGTCCCTTGAGACAACTGAATAAATAAATAAAAATTGAGAAAATTTTCCATTTAAAGAACATTGTCAAGGCTTTATAGAACTGCAAGAAAATCAAGAATTTCGGAAATAATACAATCAACAATAACAAAATTTAGAAAAGAGGCTGCATCACCTCAACACTATGAAGCATTGCTATTATCATTTGTCTCAAGATTTAAATGCACCAACCTTGCCAGACTTGTGATCAGGAATTTTGAAGCTGAATGCTGCTCTTGTACTGGGTAAAAAGTCATTCACAGTCACTTTTGCAGCTAACTACAAAGAGGAAACACATGATAAGAAGGCATAAAAAAAAAAATGAAAAACCTGAATGCAAATAATGGAGCTTTAATATGCATCCAAAATGCAAAAGCATGAACATGCATTTTTCTATAGGCTGTGTATTGGAGAATATAAAAGCCATAAGTTAAGTTCTAAAACCAAAAATTTCGACTTACATTAGAGTATGTATCAACTTTCAAATCCACAATTGTATCTCCATTCTTGTACAATGTATTTATATCACCAACAAAAATTTGACCCTTTTTAAAACCAGTAGCTGTGAGTCCCTGGCAACACAGAAATTAAGAACAATATAAGACAGCATTGCAATCTGATTGTTGAAAGCTTAGACACTGCTTTAGAAGCAAAAATAACATTCTATCAGAATACTTCAAACAAGGGAGATTTCAAAACCTTAAGAAGTCCAAATTCTGTGGGCAAACTACCTAATATGATGAGAGTTTGTAACAGCTTGGCTACATAAAAAGTGAGGTGAGACCATGTTCAAGCATGATCTACAAAATCAAATAGATTGGAGGTAAGTGAGTGCCATCATTACTCTAATGTAAAACTTGACACAGTACAGCTTCAGATGCCTGCCTACTTATGCCTTTGTGAGGCACAAATCTCCAAGTAACCGAAGGATTTTAAGACTCAAATTTGAAGAAGAATTAGAGTTAGTGTTAAAGTAGAATTAGGGATTATTAGAGGGAGAAAAGGAGGGAATTCGTTGACATTTAGTTGCTGTGAACAGCAATTACTAGGAAGCTTTCAAAAGAGAGAAAGAAGACAAAAAAAAAGAGAGAAGAGAGACACAATAACCTGTTTCCAAAGGGCTTTCCACAAGTGGCTACATTTCATTATTTTAAATCTTTAATGGTGTGGAGAACAGTTTACCACCAGAAATTCACATTTTTAAACCTTCTTAATTTTGACCAAAGCCTCAAATCAACGAAACAAGTACTTATTGGTGGCATCAAAGAGTCTTGAAGACTTGAACTGCCCAAACAAAGCAAATTACTTTTTCACAAGAGCTTCTATCATTTTTCTGCCCTTGGTTTGAAAAGAAGTGACAAGAAGGGAGGTAGTTGAAAAAACTGACCATTATAGAGAAAAACAACTTAAAATTAAGAAAAATAATTCTTCATTATTGCCTGCACGTGAGTAGGAAATTAAGGTGATAACCTGTTCAAGGGCATACGATCAATGTAGTTCCATCCAAAATTAAAATAGAATAGGTGAAGAATCTAATGGTCAGTGCAGTTGCATAGAGATGGTTAGTGTAGTTGCATAAGAGCATTGGACAAGATACTATGTAATGCATTTAGGCGTAAATTCTGAAGGAAATCAGGCAAACATCCCAAACAATTATTATCACACAAACTAGAACTATAAAAATTAGCAATCAAACTTCTAATCTTTCCAGTACCATTCCGGTAGAGCTCATCATTGACAAGGTAAACTTGTGGTCAAAATCATAATCTTTGGTGAGAAGGTCTGCATAGAAAAGCAATTTAGTGACAAATCCAAATTTACAGTTAAAAGCAAATTCAAATGATATCTAAAAACATTATCCCATGCATCCATCAGCAAACAGACAAGGAATGATATACGTGAAAAATCAATTATTCATCAAACGAAACGATGCAGCAAGTGCAGTCCCACAATTTTGGAGATCGAGCATTTGACAACAACATTTGCAGTTAGGAATTAGGACATTTTTAGTTTGACTTCACAAGGCCAGTTATTTATAAATAATAATGAATTCTAAGCATGCATACGACATGATACACATCCCCACATGTATAATGATGAATAGCAACTGAAATCCAGATACATCGTAAAAATTCCTCACCAACATTCCTACATCTTCAGTAATTGACACTTTAATGCTCATGTTCATGGACTCCAAAGTAGTCAGGGCTAATTTGGTAATCTCCAGATTTGATGAAATGTCTGAACTGTGATGTCTCATGTTTTAAATTAAACATATGTCCTTATGTCCTTATTATTCGAGGAGGTTGGTTTTAGTTTTTATTTGGAATCCAAGTCCACTAAGGATTAGGAATTTAAGTACTTGTATGTTAGAAACTTCGAATATCTTTGAGTCTATTGACATCAATGCTTGTAGTAATGGTTCATTTTTTCAAGACAGTATCTCACCACTTCCCAAGTATTTTCTTCAGACAGAATCAATCACATAAATTTGGATCATACAATGCAATTCAACCCTAGGAGTGATGCCTATGGGACTCCAAGGTATTATGCTTAACAAATCCTAGGCATAAATCTTTGCGTCCTACCTCTTTTATTGAATATTAACTGGATTTGAAATTCTTCTCTAACCTCTCATCAATACACATTAATATTTTTCAATCCGCAATATATTGCTGATGGGTATTGTTCACATCCCAGACCAGCTCTACAGACAGCCTTAGGGTCTCTTTTCCTTTCTTGTTGACAAATTTTCATTGTCCATCTAAATTCCAACTCTTTCTAGTTTCTAGCTTTCAGTTAAAAAGAAAACTAGTCATAAATAGCCTACCATGTGAGCTATCTTTATGTCAGGATATTGATGGTTGGATGGGTGCTTCATAGATCATGTAGCAAACATAAATGGAGCTGTTACTCTGTATTTCATGATGAAATGAAACTCTGCTACATGTGTACATGGACACACTCCAATAATCACTCGCACTATTAGATAATGATGTGGACAAAGAAATGCAATGAGATTCAAATTCAAAGACTCAGTCTTGGACCTATGGTCCATAATTAATATAGGATTCACAGAAGAAGTTTTGGAGTTTTTCCTGGTTTTTTAAAGCTATATTTCTAGGTGACACAGGGGCATTCAAATTTGTTAGTTTGGTTTTTATTAAAATATTTTATTTAGGAGATTTTTATACAACTTCCTATTTTGAAGTTTTCTTCAAGTTAGAAGATTAAAAAATATATTATAGAAATTTTTATTTAAGATGTCTTTATTTATCTTCCTACTTTGACTTTTATATATAGAAAGATGAAAATAATATCTAGATAGTATATTACTATTTAAGAAGATTTATAATATTTAGTAATATTCTTATTTTCCTATATAGTCATAAGTTGAACATATAGATATAACTATCATGCAATAGTTCAAGTTGTCTTGAGTTTTTGGTGTTTAATAAAAATTTTAGAGAACAAGTATATCCATTTTTGTCTTCCAAATTTTCAGTATTCTCTTGAGAATCAGCAAATTTTTTTTGTCTATTTGTTTGGTATTCATACATGAATTAACACACCTATAGAAGGTTGTTTTCTATCTTTCCATATGCTTTTCTCTCATACAGCTTCAGCCACATCACTAGGTCTATCTAAATAAATAGGCTGCTGAACTTATTTTAACTTCATGGGCAATTTTGTAATTTCTGGGTATGCTGGAAAATCTGCCCACATTGTGTTAGGTTATTTTATTTATTTTTATAGTCTTATTAGAGTCCTTGTTGGTCTATGAAAGCAATAATTCCTTTACAGTTTTGTTTGTAAGTAGGATTAGCACTAGTTCTAAGTCCTTTAGCATAAAGGTTTAAGATTATTTTTAAGTCAATAAATAAGTAAGCTTTGTAATATTTTATTTCATTTTTCAGTCAATGAAGATTTCAGCAATTCTGCCATTTTTATTTGAGTTGTGTGATCCAATTCAACTATTAGTGTGATGCCTTTGGAACCTCGGGTATAATGCCTAAGGAAGTTTGGGAGTGAAGCCTAAGCTAAATGTTTTATTTCTACTTTTACATCCATGGTTTTCAATATTACTGATACATAACCATTTTAGCCATTCCGTAATGGATTTTGGGAGGGTCAATACGTTTACACTGATTCAATAAGGGATTCATACGGAAAATTAAAGCATGTATTATGATACTAGGGATCAAAATGTAAGTGGACATCACACATTCCATTATTTTATATAAAAAATAAAATTATAATAAGCATTAATTGATTAATTTCTTATTTTTGTTGATTTATATTGATAATGGTCTAAAAAATTTCATGGCAGGGGCAACCATTTTGGACTGATTTAATCTAATTCATCCTGAATTTGAATCACTCTTTGCATTACCAAAACAGTTAACTTTTCTGTTATTTAATCCGCTGGGCCCTTTATTTACTTCACAAACAGGCCCCAAAACCTTCTCGCCCATGCCTACTTTCAATTCATAAACCTAATCCCTATAAACCTTAACTTATCCCCCAAATTCCTATCCAATTCAGCTTTAAAGTAAGCCTAAAATTATCATAAAGATCTGCCACAATATGCATCAAATAATCAGAATTCTAATAGAACTACAGCAGTAGAAGACACCAAAATAAACTAGCAACCACTTGAGAAAGATTCTCAACATAGACAGACAGAAACACATCTATCTGCAGAAGAGACCAAATAAACTAGCAATCACTAGAGAAAGATCGCAACAAAGACAGAGAGGCACATTTCCATTAATAGACTGCCAAAATGGTTATGTGCATGCATGTGTTTACACATAGATGTAAGAATTCAACATAGAACCAAAGATATAGCACAGTTCATATAAAACATTTGATACCTTTGGCTTTTTTGCCAATACTTGAAAATGGGGCCGGACTGCTGCCCATCTCTAAACAGAACGGAATGATGGTCACCTATACCCTGTGAAACCAAGATAACATGCAAAATTTAAAGAGCTAAACTTAAAGCTTTAACTTCTCAGGAAGAAAAGGAAAACACAAGCCACGGTAGACAAAAGATACAAGATAAGAAACATCAAAAGCCAATGCATCAGCGCACATGTCAATATGTATGCTTTATCAAACTATATAAGTTTAAGAACCATCAAAAGCCAAGGCATTAGCATACATATCCATCCGTATGATATATCAAACATAAGTTTCTAAAGCATTATATCCTAAAATCAGTGCCTCGAGCACATAAGTTATCGAGTATCTTAAGTAAATTTCTGATAGAACTATATGCTTGGAGTCTTTAACAAAGCTGAGCTACACTATAAGGGCCAACAAAACAACAAAAAAGACAAATTTTCACATAGAAAACATTATAAAGATTTTCAGAACATTCATTGAGTGTTTTGTGCAAAACACATAAGATTATACTATATACTACCACATCATCTGGAAGGCACCAATTCGGATGCAATTTACAAGTTAATCACATGAATAATAAGAAAAGAAGAATATAAATTTGGATATGGCAGACAGGATTGTTTTATCAGATTTCTCAGCCTGTTATCTTTCTCTTGTTCTAATCTTTGGACAGTATTACAAACACTCAAGTTTTTTGGAAACCTCCTTATCTAGATTTAGCTTATTGTTCAAAAATCAAGGATAATGTCATTTCCCAAGAGTTCCACGCAAAACTAGTGGAATCTAAATTTTTGTTTGACCCAATGCAATGATTAAGCAATGCATCTTCTATAACGCAGAAGAGACTCATAGTTCAGATTCCAAGCCACCAAATATTATACGATTTACCACCAATTATTATACTATTTACCAATCTACAATATTGCATTTTGTTTTCTAACAAATCCTCACCCTATTCAGTTTAATTTAACAATTTTTTTTTTTTTTTTTTTTTACTGCTTCTCAACTTTCATTCTTGAAGCCAGGCGTGTCTAATGCCAGTTAAACTGCAAAGATAACTTCCTTACAGAGTAAGAGTTGCCCTTTACCATTTTATAGCATATGAAATCAAAAACAAAAAAAGAAATACATTTACAGCATAACCAAAAAATAGTGATAAAAATCAATAATACAGCTACGCCAGCGCAATTTTGCTTTGAACCAAAAAAATCCAAAATGCAAGCCTTTAGTTATAGCGTAACTTGTTTGTATCCCTTTATGGTATCAAATCATCCTGATATGCTTCGAATTGGGGAAAAGAAAATTACTACACAAGGACACACCCAGTTGTATCCAACCTAATCACATTTAGCTTTTACAAAAACAATCAATTAATCATTACCAACAAGCTCGAATCAAGGAAAATAGTAACATTAAAAACCACTCGGGAAATTAAAAGAAAAATCAAATGCAGTGCCAATTCGCCCAAAACACTGATACAGTCAGAGAGACAGAAAGAGAGGAAGAGATAGAGAGATTTCATACGAAAAGGAAAGCGAGGAAAATAGAAGGTCCCGATGATCGCCGACGAAGTGACGGCTGTTACGGCAGCGTCAGGCGAGAAGTTTTGAGTAGGCGCGTATGTCTGTAAATGTGTGTATAAATGTTTGAGGTAAATGGAGCGCGAGCAAATGGAGAGGCCAAGGTCAAAGAGCCAGTCTGGCATTAAAATGACGAGAAAGCCAATAGATTCCATTAGTCCCAGTTGAAAACAAATTCAATAGAAAAATAAATCAATAAATCAATATATATATATATATATATATATATATCAAATTCATTCATTTTAATAATACAAACATTTTTTACTTTTTATTAAATTATTTTTTAAATAATATCTAAGTATATTTTTTGAATGAAAAGATATTAAGATATAATTCAATGATTTAAAATTTTTAATTTATAAATTCTAAACTTTAAAAAATAGTAAGAAAAATAATAAAGAGACAAATTTTTTATTTTTATTTTAAAGGAAAATATAGAAGAATTGATAATGATTTTGATTGTCAAATTTCAATATTTTTATTTAAAATTACAGTTCAAAAAAGCAAAAACTTTATGAAAATAATTTAGGATATGTAATCTTATGGTACTGGAATAAAAATAAATTTCAAAAAAATTATAATTATGGTGTTTAGTTCATTTAAAATAAAATAGAACAAAAGTAGTTTAAATTATTATAATATCTCTATCTAAGATGTCTTTTATTTTATTAATTTTTGACAAATAATTGTATAAATATTTAGCAATAAATTTTATCATAGTAATCAAATTAGTAAGAAATATATCAATACAAAGTACTTAAAAATATTAATTACAAAATTAAAATATATTAGTGAAATTTCTTTATTAAAAAAACTTCAGTTATCTGGCTTATAGTAGTAGTTTTTTTTTTTTAAATGAACCCTGACTTAAATCATAAACTCAAAGTTTAGTGTAGAATTAACATCTATCTTCTATTTAGGTTTGTGATTTTAAAGTTTGTGGTAGTATAGGTGAAGATGGAGATGGAGATAGAAAAGAAGTGAAAGTGACCATGAAGATGGAAACATAAATAGAAGTAGAAATGAAGATAAAGGCAAAAATTTGGTAGAAAAAATAGATATGAAGATAAGAGATAAAAAATAGAGAGATAAAAGAATAAAATAAATTAATATTTTAAGCCATGTCATCATATAATTTTTTCAGTTTAATTTTGACTAATTTTAGTTAATTGGCTAAAATTATAACTGAAATTTAAAATCATGATCTAATTATAAAGTTTATAAAATTTTACTATAATTATAAATACATATAAATTTTAGATTTTCCAAATCATTAATCTTTTGAGATGTATACATATGAGTTTTTTCTTTTTAGCTTGATATTCTCTCTTTTTTTTTTTTTTCATATATGAGACTAATTGATTTGGATTGAGAAATTATTTATTGTAAAATCCTCCCAATGAGTGTGGGCCAAATGTTTTGAACTCAGGATCTTCATAAAGAGAATGTCTTAGAATTGAACGACATTAATAGAATTCAACCACATTAACTACTATGCTAATATCATATTGGTTATAATGAGTATTTTCTAATCATCAATTTATGAAAAAAAATTAAGAATTGAATTATTAGGATACATGTTATAAATGAAGTACGCTCGTGTATTTAATAGTTAAAATTATAAATTTAGTTATAATTTCATATGTTAATTATATATTAGATATAAACATATGATAGTATTTTCATATGGTAGAACTAGTGGTGAGTTGACTCATTTAAGATTCATTTTGATACTTATATGTATGTGAAAGTTATATACGTTTATTTGAACTAAATTTATGCAAAAACTTGTGTAAATAACTTATATTTATGTTTAGGTACACAAAGTCATAAAATAATTATATATATTATGTGTTTGTTGAAAATTATTTTTTATATATCATGTGATAATTATTATATGTTATATTGAGATTATATATTAATTATATACTAGATATAAACATGTGATAATATTTTCATATGGTAGAGCTAGTGGTGATTTGACTCATTTAAGATTTACTTTGATACTTATATTTACGTGAAAAATTATAGAAGTTTATTTGAACTAAATTTATGCGAATACTTATGTAAATAATTTATTATTTATATTTATTTATGTGCTAAAAGTCATAAATAATTGTATAGATTATGTGTTTGTTGAAAATGATTTTTTATATATCATGTGACAATTATTATATGTTATGTTGAGATAAGACAATGATTTAAATCCCATAGTATACTTAGATTATATATATATATATATATATATATATATATATATATATATATATATATATATATATA